>JAXLNO010004714.1:3338245-3606451 GCA_038087875.1 Malacoraja senta
GTTTACGTTGAATATAGACACAAAAGGCTGGTGAAATTCAGCGGGTCAGGCAGCATCTCGAGAAAGGGAGTGGGTGACGGTTCGGGTCGAGACCCTTCTTCAGAATGAGATTCAGGGGAGACTGATGGGACTGAAGGCTGAATAGTCCCCAGGGCCCGATTGTCTGCATCCCAGAGTACTTAAGGAAGTGGCTCCAAAATCGTGGTCGCATTGGTGATTATTTTCCAATGTTCTATAGATTCAGGATCAGTTCCTGTGGATTGTAGGATAGCTAATATTATCTCACATTTTCAGAAATGAGGTAGAGAGAAAACAGGGAATTATAGACCAGTTAGCCTGACATCGGTGGTGGGGAAGATGATGGAGTCAATTATAAAAGATGAAATAGCGGCACATTTGGAGAGAATGAACAGGATCGGTCCGAGTCAGCATGGATCTACGAAAGGAAAATAATGCTTGACTAATCTTCTGAAATGTTTTTAGAATGTAACTAAGAAAATGGACACAGGAGAGCCTGTGGATGTAGTGTACCTGGACTTTAAGGAAGCCTTTGATAAGGTCCCACGTTGGAGATTAGTGGGCAAAATTAGAGCACATGGAATTGGGGGTAGGGTGTTGAAATGGATAGAAAATTGGTTGGCATACAGGAAAAAAGAGTAGTTATTAACGGGTCCCTTTCAGAATGCCAGGCAGTGACAAGTGGGGTACCGCAAGGTTCGGTGCTGGGACCGCAGCTATTTACAATATACATTGATGATTTAGATGAGTGGATTTGGGGTAACATTAGCAAATTTGCAGATGACACAATGCTGGGTTGCAGTGTGAACTGTAAGGAGGATGCTATGAGGATGCAGGGTGACTTGGACAGTTTGGGTGAGTGGGCAGATGCATGACAGATGCAGTTTAATGTGGATACATTTGAGGTCATCCACTTTGGTGGCAAAAACAGGAAGGCAGATTATTATCTGAATGGGGAAGGGAAGTACAACGAGTTCTAGTTCTAGTTCATCGGTCACTGAAGGCAAGCTTGCAGGTGCAGGAGGCATTGAAGAAAGCTAATGGCATGTTGGCTTTCATAACAAGAGGAATTTAGTATAGAAGCAAATAGGTCCTTCTACAGTTGTACAAGGCCATAGTGAGACCATACTGTATAGTAATACTGTATTTTATGCAGTTTTGATCTCAAAATCTGAGGAAGGACATTCTTGCTATTGACGGAGTGCGGCGTAGGTTCACCAGGTTAATTCCCAGGATGGCGGGACTGTCATATGTTGGACGAATAGAGAGATTAGGCATGTATACACTGGAATTTAGAAGGATGAGAGGGGGTCTTATTGAAAGATATAAGAGTATTAAGGGATTGGACACGCTGGAGGCAGGAAATATGTTGCAGATGTTGATGACGCCCAGAAGCAGGGGCCGCAGTTAAAGATTACAGGGGTAGATCATTTAGAACGGAGATGAGGAAAACCTTTTTCAACCAGAGAGTTGTGAATCAGTGGAATTCACTGCCTCAGAAGGCAGTGGAGGCCAATTATCTGTATGCTTTCAAGAGAGAGTTACATATAACTCTTAAAGATAGCGGAGTCAAGGGATATGGGGAGAAGGCAAGGAACGGGGTATTGATTGTGGATGATCAGCCATGATCCAAATGAACGGCGGTGCTGGCTCGAGGGACGGAATGGCCTACTCCTGCACCTATCGTCTATTGTCTATTTTCTATAGTTTATTGAAAGGGTACGAGAGATATAGTAACTACATAGAACAAACGAATGAAAGATAATCAAAAAGCAACGACGATCAAGGAAATATATTGCCTGCAATGGTCCATTGTTGACTGTAGGGCAGTTGATAACCTATTAATACAGAGAGGGCAACTGAACCGGATGGCAGTGAAATTAGTACAACGATTAGGCTGAGGAGGGACGGAGAGAGAGGGGATGCAAGGAATAGAGAAAGTTACATAAATCAATATTAATACCGCAACCCAAGCGAAATATAAGGTGCTGTTCCACCAATGTGCGTTTGGCCTCACTCTGACATGAAGGGGCCTAGGGCAGAAAGGTCAGAGTGGGAATGGGAAGGGGATTTAAAGTGTTTGGCAAACCGGGAAATTGCAGAATATGATTGAATGGCGTAGTAGACTTGATGGGCCGAATGGCCTACTTATGCTCCTACAACTTATGAACCTATGAATTTATTATCGTCACATGTACCAAGTTACAGTTAAAAGCATGTTATGGCGTGTTATCCAGTCAGCGAAAAAAGAACCTATACATAATTACAATCGAGCCATCCACAGTGCATAGATACAAGATAAAGCCTATAGGTTTACTGCAAGATAAAGTCCGATTAAAGATAGTTTGAAGGTCTCTAATGATGGGATGGAATGGGAGGTCAGGGCTTCTCTCAGTTCAGTTTCGTTTTATTTCTTGTCACGCGTACCGAGGTATAGTGAAAAGCTTTTGTAGCGTGCTAACCAGCCAGCGGAAAGACAGTACAAGATTGCAATCGAGCCATTCGCAGTGTACAAATATATGATAAGGGCATAATATTTTGTGCAAAGTAGAGCCAGTAAAGTCCGATCAAAGATAGTCCGATAGTAGTTCAGGACCGCTTTGTGGTTGCGATAGGTTGGCTCATTTGCCTGATAACAGCTGGGAAGAAATGACCCTGAAATAATTTATTGTTCACAATCCAAATTATCTGCTTCAGTGTTTGATAATATTGTTCTATTTAAACAGCATATTTTGCTTCCATATATTATGGTTTTACAGGAAGTATTAACGACAAAGATACTCAACTGAAACAATATTGTCAGTCGACAAAGTCTCTCCACACACCGTCCCATAGTTTAAGCTGGGCAAAGTGCTAGAACATTGTAGAAACAAGGAAGTGAAGGTGCTGGTTTACTCAAAAGCACACTGAGTGCTGGAGTAACTTCGCGGATCAGGTAACATCACTGGGGAACATGGATAGGTGTCGTTTCGGGACATATTGAAGAAGTGTCGCACCGATCCCAGGAATGATTGGGTTACTGTGCGATGTTCGTTTGACGGCACTGGGCCTGTAATCACTGAAGGACGAGCGGGAACTTCATTGAAACTTACCGAATAGTGAAAGACCTGGATAGAGTGGATGTGGAAAGGATGTTTCCACAAATGGGAGAGTCTAGTGCCAGAGGCCGCAGGCTTAGAATCAAAGTACGTACCTTTAAAAATTAGAATTGTATGATGACGGTAGAAAAAAGTGCTGGAGAAACTCAGCGGGTGCAGCAGCAACTATGGAGCGAAGGAAATAGGCAACGTATCGGGCCGAAACCCTTCTGCAGACTGATGTAGGGTTGGGAGGTGGGGAGAAGGAAGGAGAACGGAATAGGAGGAGCCAGAGGGCTGACGGAGAGCTGAGAAAGGGAGGAGACAGCAAGGGCTACCGGAAATTGGAGGTCAATGTTTATGCCGCTAGGCTGCAAACTGTCCAAGCGGAATATAAGGTGCTGCTCCACCAATTTCCGGTGGTGCTCACTCTGGCCATGGAGGAGGCCCAGGACAGAAAGATCGGATTGGCAATGGGAGGGGGAAGTTGAAGTGCTGAGCCACAGTGAGATCAGGTTGGTTAATGCGGACCGAGCCGAGGTGTTCGTCGAAACGATCGCAAAGCCTGCGCTTTGTCACACCGATGTAGATTAACTGACATCTAGAGCAGCGGCTGCAATCGATGAGGTTGGAGAAGATGCAGGTGAACGTCTGTCGCACCAGGAACGAATGCTTGGGTCCTTGAATGGAGTGGATGAGGGAGGTAAAGCGACAAGTATAGCATCTCTTGCGGTTGCAAGGGAAAGTGCCCGTGGAGGGGGTAGTACGGGAGGGAATGGAATAATTGACCAGGGAGTTACGGAGGGAGCGGTCTTTGCGGATAGCAAACAGGGGGGGAGATGGGAAGATGTGGCGAGTGGTGGGGTCACGTTGGAGGAGGCGAAAATTACGGTGGACTATTTGTTGTATGTGACGGCTAGTGGGGTGAAAGGTGAGGACTAGTGGGCCTCTGCCCTTGATACGATTGCTGCGATAGGGAGAGTGAGCAGTGTTACGGGGTATTGAAGAGACCCCGGTGAGAGCCTCATCTATAGTAGGGGAGGCGAACCCCCGTTCCGTGAAGAATGAGGACATTTCCGAAGCCCTGGTGTGGAACACCTCATCCTGGGAGCAGATGCGGCGCAGTCGGAGGAATTGGGAGTAGGGGATAGAGTCCTTACAGGAAGCAGGGTGGGAAGAAGTGTAGTCTAGATAGCCATGGGAGTCAGTGGGTTTATAGTGGATGTCGGTCAGAAGTCCATCACCTGCGATGGAGATAGTGAGGTCAAGAAATTGTAGCGAAGTGTCGGAAATGGTCCTGGTGTTTTTGAGTGCCGGACGGAAGTTAGTGGTGAAGCGGATGAAGTCTGTCAGTTGTGTGTGGGTGCACGAGGTAGCACCAATGCAATCGTCGATGTAGCGGAGGTAGAGGTCGGGGATGGGGCCCTGGTAGTCTCGAACAAGGATTGTTCGACGTACCCTACAAAGAGGCAGGCATAGCTGGGGCCCATGTGCGTGCCCATAGCTACACCATGTATTTGGAGGAAATGGGAGGATTCAAACGAAAAGTTATTATGGGTGAGAACCTGCACCGCTAGGCGAAGGAGAGTATTTATATCCGTGATTGGTTGGTTCTCCGGTCGAGAAAGATCCTGAGGGCTTTGAGACCCTCCTGCTGGGGGATGGAGGTGTAGAGTGACTGGACGTCCATGGTGAAGATGAGGTGATGGGGGCCGAGAGAACGGAATGCCCGAAGATGACGCAGAGTGTCTGAGACATCTTGAATATAGGTAGGGAGGGATTTAACCAGGGGGGATAGGATGGAGTGGAGGTATGTGGAAATGTTCGGTAGGGCACGAACAGGCAGAGACAATGAGTCTACCAGGACAGTCAGGTTTGTGGATTTCGGGGAGAAGGTAACATCGGACCGTGCGGGGCTGGGGAACGATGAGGTTGGAGGTCTGGGGGGGGCAGAGAGCCGCAGTGGATGAAGTCCGTGATGGTGCTAGAGATAGTGGCCTGGTGCCCGTCTGTGGGGTCACGGTCCAGGGGTAAGTAGGAGAGTTCTGAGAGTTGGCGCGTGGCCTCAGCTTTGTAGATATCGACGCGCCAGACCACCACGGCACCTCCCTTGTCGGCGGGATTGAAAACCCAGTCTCGGTGGTTGCGGAGTGAGTCGAGGGCTGTACGTTCATGGGGGGAGAGGCGAGAGTGAGACAGGGGAGTGGAGAAGTTGAGGCAGTTGATGTCCCGCCGGCCGTTTTGAATAAAAAGGTCTAAAGCCGGAAGGCAATGAGGGGGGGGGAGGGGGTCCGTTGGAGACGGGAAATGGATCATCAATAGGGGGCGAGGACTCCTTCCCATGGAAGAACGCCGTGAGGCGGAGGCGACGGTAGAAGAGCTCCAAGTCGTGGTGGGTGTGGAACTCATTGGGGTGGGGACAAAGGGGGACGAAGGTGAGGCCTCTGCTTTGGACAGACCGTTCGGTGTCGGAGAACGGGGGGGGGGGGGTCAGGAGGGATGGTGAACACACGGCAGGGATGGGAGTTGGGGCCGGAGGAAGGTAGGTGTGTGGACTGAGGCCGAGGCGATGTCTGTTGGGGTGGTGGTGGGTGGTCAGGGAGGTAAGCAGCATGAAGACTGTAGTGTGGGTGGGGAAGAGCAGGGGTCACATGGATTAAGGGGGCGGGGAAGACCCAGTGGAACAGCCACTGAAGTTACCAGGTTTTGGCGGACTGGCACTAGGACCCAGCGCAGTCAAACACAGGGGAGTGCGAATCTGCAGCGTGGAATCGTCAGGCCCGGTGCTGAGTCCAGGCTAAAGGTAAGGCGACGGCTGCGGGCTGCTGGAGGGCAGTAGAGTGGCGGGGGTCGGTGAAATCGATGGTGGGTGTCCGGGGGCCGTAGAGACCGGGCCGGCGGGCGACGCGTGGTAGGTCCCGGTGGGCGGAAGGTCGGTGGGGCGGCTCGGTTCGGCCAACCCGGTGAGGCGACGAGGTGGTAGGACGCGGTGCGGCGGCCATGTTCGGTGAGCCCCGGTCCGGCGGCAAATTTCGGTAGGTCCGGTGCGGCGGCGATATTCGGCGGGCCCAGGCGGCGATATTCGGCGGGCACAGTGCGGCGGCAATGTTGGATGGGCACGGTGCGGCGGCAATATTGGATGGACCCAGTGCGACGGCGATGTTCGATGGGCCGGGTGCGGCGGCGATGTTCGATGGGCCGGGTGCGGCGGCGATATTCGGCGGGCCCAGGCGACGATATTCGGCGGGCACGGTGCGGCGGCAATGTTGGATGGGCACGGTGCGACGGCAATATTGGATGGGCCCAGTGCGACGGCGATGTTCGATGGGCCGGGTGCGGCAGCGATATTCGGCGAGCCCAGTGTGGCGGCAATGTTGGATGGGCCCGGTGCCGCGGCAATGTGGGGCGGTGAGGTGAGGTTAGGCGGTCCCGGGGGGCGACGAGGTTCTGCGGTCACGTTATGGTAGCGATAGTTGGAGGAATCGGGGAGGGGGAGATACTCAGAATTACCGGTGAGGCAGCGAGGCTGGGCGTCATCTGTAGGCAGGTGAAGGTCGGCGGCAGCATCGACGTGGAGGTCGGCGAAGGCGGCGTCCTGTTGAGTGCTGGAGCTGCTCCTCTTGGCCAAGATGGCGTCGCGGGACTCGGGCAGGCGGCGTGGGCTCGAGTTGGGGCCTGGAGCCTGCAAGCAGTCGAGTCGCGGGGTGTCGGTTGCAGGAGCCGCCTGGAGCCGGGCTAGTTTCAGGTCCTTGGTGGAGTTAAGGTGGGCCAGAAATCGTTGATTGAAGAGGTGGATCTTCCGGCGGATGAAGTACAGTTGGGCTCCGTTGCAGGTCTGGGTGAGTGAGGCCCAAAGTTTCGGGAGAGTCAAAGCGAGGCCCTGCTGGTGCCGGCGAATCGCAGCCAGAGTCGATTTAAGTGCCCGTAAAGGGAATTGCTGTGTATGGCGGCAGATAGCCAGTCGGTATCGATAGTCCTGCTTGGGTCCGAAGTGGGAGGTAGGGAACTGGAGCTGGGAGCCATGAGATACGAGATGGAGGCGCAGGCAAGTCCCGAGGAATCAAATGTGGCTGTGGTATCGGGTCTGGGTTAGGACGTGGTCGTAGAGTTGGAGGGAAGGGGGATTCACAGACGGGGGGCAGTCAGTGAGAAGGTTGTAAAACTGTCTTCGGAGGGAGGAGGAGAACGTCTTCAAAGTAGGCATACCTTGAGGAGATTTCGCAGTGGAGTAGACAAAGTGTTTAAGAAGGAACTGCAGATGCTGGAAAATCGAAGGTAGACAAAAGTGCTGGAGAAGCTCAGCGGGTGCAGCAGAATATATGGAGCGAAGGAAATAGGAAACGCTTCGGGCCGAACCCCTTCTTTTGATGACGATTCTCTTCGGGACCCTTCGCTCACATGACCCGAAATGTCACACACATGTTTGCTTTATTCAGGGGGTGGCGAATTTGTGGAATTAATTGCCACAGAAGTCGGGTGGAGGTCAAATCAATGGATATTATTAAAGCAGAGATTGACAGATTCTTCATTAGTACGGTTATGGGGAAAAGGCACGACAATGGGGTTGAGTGGGAAAGATAGATCAGCCATGATTGAATGGCAGAATAGATCTGATGGACCGAACAACCTAATTCTGCTCCAATAAAAATATGAACCTAAGAAATGCAGATGCAGCTTTACACAAAAGGACATAAAGTGTTGTACTCGCTGGAGAACATGGATACTTGACGATTCGGGTCATGTTGGGAAGGGTCCCGAACGGAAACGTCACCTATACATTCTTTCCAGAAATGCCGCCTGTCCCGCTGAGTTCTTGCAGCATTTTGCGTCTGACTGAGTTGCTTCGGACATACCGCGAACAATATTCATGCCAAGTTGTTTCTCCCACAGGATACGTGCCGTCCTCTGGATACGATAGCTACGTTAGCTACGGTAAAATCTATTGTGGCTCAATATTTAGTTTTTTAGTTTCAGAATTACAGCGCAGAAACAGGCCCTTTGGCCCACCGAGTCCGCACCGTCCACCGCACCCCGCACGCTAACACTATCCGACACACACACTGAACAATTTACATTGATATCAAAGCCAATTAACCTACAAATATGTACACCTTTGTATTGTGGGAGAAAACCGGAGCACCCGGACAAAACCCACGCAGGTCACAGGGAGAATGTACAGATTACGCACAGACAGCGCCCGTGGTCAGATTTCACCAGATTGCCTTCTCTCCATAACCCCTGATATTGTAATAATGAAGTATCTATCAATCTCCGCCTTAAAATTATCCAATAACATGGCCGCCACAGCCGTCTGTGGCAATGAATTCCACTGATTCACCACCCTCTGACAAAATACATTCCTCCTCACCCCCTTACTAAAGGTACGTCCTTTTATTCTGAGGCTATGGTCTCCGGTCCTATACTCTCCCACTAGTGGAAACATCCTCTCCACATCCAATCGACCAGACCTTTCTCTATTCACTAAATTTCAAGGAGGCTCTCCCTTATTCTTCTAAACTCCAGCGAGTTCAATTGTCATTCCAAGCTTGTGTATTCGGTAATATTCAAACACTAACATGTAACTTCCCATTTAATATTGTTTCACAGAAATGTATTAGGATAGCGATTCTCTGCTGATAAAGGATTGACAAACAGCAATTTTCTCTCTCCATCCCGTTTAGTTTAATTAAGTATACAGCATTGAAACGGACCCTTTGGCCCATCGAGTCTACGCTGACCATCGATCACCTGGGCACGCCGATTCTGCATTATGCCACTTTCGCTTCCATTCCCTACACACTTGGATCAACAACAGAGGTCAATTAACCTGCTAACCTGCACGCCTTTGGGATGTGGGAGGAAACCGGAGAACCCAGCGCTACACATACAGACACACACAGGCACTACACACACAGGCACTACACACACGCACGCGCGCGCGCGCACCCCACACACACACAGACACACACACACACACACACACACACACACACACACACACACACACACACACACATACACACACACACACACACACACGCACACACACACACACACACACACACACACACACACACACACGATCAGGATCGATCCGGGTCTCTGGCACCGTGAGCCTGCAGCACTACCAGCTCCGCCACTCTGCAGCCCTGTAGCTCAACGTCTGGTGATATATTAGCTACTGTCTGGTACAGATCAGGAACTGACAGATCTTTTGGGGGCCAAATGCTGGGATTAGCGTAGACGGGACAGCTTGGTCGGCAAGGGCAAGTCGGGCCGGAAGGCCTGATCCGTGCTTTATGACTGACTCAATGACTGACAATCCACCTTAACATAACCCAACGGTATGAATATTAATTTATCTAACTTCAAGGAGCCCTTGCACCCGCTCTCTCTACCTCACCCTATCCCAAGTCGTTGTACAAGTTTCAAAGTCACTCTGTTGAATCTCATTTTCATTAAACAATCTCATTAAATTGTGTTGTGTTTTGGTTCTTTTTACTTGTTTGTATGACTGCAGAAAGCAAATTTCGTTTGAACTTCATTTGAGGTTCAAATGACAATAAATGTTATTGTATTGTATTGTATTGTATAACACATTCTTACCTAGCCCACAACTAACAATGGCTTGTTTCCTTTATCATCGTTACACTTTCATTCATATGTCCTTTTCTCTCGATATCAGAGTCCACATTTCGCGTTTCCCTTTCCCCTGATTCTCAGCCTGAAGAAAGGGCTCGACCCGAAACGTCACCTATTCCTTTTATTTTAAGATGAAGCGTGACCCGCTGAGTTGCTCCAGCCTTTTGTGTCCATTGAGTGAGTGCAGCGTAGGTTTACAAGATTAATTCCCGGGATGGTGGCACTGTCATATGCTGAGAAAATGGAGCGGCTGGGCTTGTAGACTCTGGAGTTTAGAAAGATGAGAGGGGATCTTCTAGAAACATAAAAGATTATTAAGGGTTTGGACACGCAAGAGGCAGGAAACATGTTCCCGATTGTGGGGTAGTCACGAACCAGGGGCCACAGTTTAAGAATAAAGGGTAAGCCATTTAGAACGGAGGCGAGGAAACACTTCTTCACAGTTGTGAGTCTGTGGAATTCTCTGCCTCAGCGGGCGGTGGAGGCCCGTTCTCTGGCTACTTTCAAGAGAGAGCTAGATAGGGCTCTTAAAGATAGCGGAGTCAGGTGATATGGGGAGAAGGCAGGAACGGGGCATTGATTGGGGATGATCAGCCATGATCTCATTGAATGGCAGTGCTGGCTCGAAGGGCCAAATGGTCTATTCCTGCACCTATTGTCTATTGAACATCTTCGGTTTAAACCAACATCTGCAGTCACTCATTAACACAAGATTCTGCAGTAAAAAGAAACACACATACCGAAGTGTGACATTTATTTCTGAATTGTTTCTGCAAACAATATCCATGCCTGTCTGTTGCTCCCACAGGTTACTGGCCCGGGTACGGCGGGCATAATGGGTACAGTGGGTACAACGGGTACGGCGGATTCAGTGGATACAGTGGACACGGCGGGTACGGCAGGCATGGCGGGCACAGCGCATACGGCATGTACAACGGGTACGGACACGATCGCTATGGTAAATATTTTGCTCCTCTTTTCACGTGGCAGCACAGTGGCGCAGCGGTAGATTTAAGGGCCTGTCCCACTTGGGCGACCTACGCTGCGAGTTTAGAAGAGTTTGCCCTGGGCTCAAACTCGCAGCATGGTCGACACGAGGTCCTATGAGGTGGCTGGAACTCTCCTTCATGCTCGAGGGAGTTTCCCGACTTCTCGCGGCCTCAGCTAGGTCGCGAAAATATTTTCAGCATTTTGAAAACATTTCCGCGAGTAAAATTTGGTCGGCATGGGCCTTTTTCACTCGTAGGGCAGTGGAGTGGGGTCGCTATTTACTTACAGGCAGTCGAAAGCAGCCGTAGGCCATCTCCTTCGCTGACCGGCCATTTTGATTGGTTCATTGGAGTTCGACGACCTAGAAGACCCTCCGGTAGGTAAAATGCCTGCTAAACTTTATTATACTTCTTAAAACTGTCTCCACTCCTTCTCCCCTCTTCTCTCCCTTTCTCCTCCCTTCTCGCTCCCTTCTCTCCCCCTTCTCTCCTGTCTCCCTTCTCTCTCCCTTCTCTCTCCCTTATCTCCCCTTCTTCCCACTTCTCTCCCCCTTCTCTCTCCATTTTCTCCCTCTCTCTCTCCCTTCTCACTCCCTTCTCTCAACTTCTCTCTCCTTCTCTCCGCTTCTCCACCACCCGCGATCTTAAAAGGACTTACCGTACTCTGTGGCTGCCCTTTACCTTCATCTTCATCGCGCAGACAGCGACCCTCCGCTTCCTTGACCCCCCACCTTCGCGATGTGTTTGTGTGTGTGTGCGGTCGGTAGATGCAGCTAGCGCTTCGGTCGATCCAGCTCGCGGTTTCAACGCGGCCGGTTGATCCAGCTCTAGACTTTCCAGGCGAGTTCCCTCGAGCTTGAAGGTCGAAGGCATTCTTCTGCACTCGCGGATTAGGTCGCCCAAGTGGGACAGGCCCTTTATTGTCTAACAGCGCCAGAAACCCGGGTTCAATCCTGATCTCGGGTGCTGTCTGTATGGAGTTTGCATATTCCCCATGTGACTATAAGTTTTCTCCGGCTCCTCCAGTTTCGATCACACTCCAAAGACGCGCAGGTATGCCATTTAATTTTAAATTGTCTATAGTGTGGAGCGTAGTGTTAGTGTATGGGTAATCATTGGGCGGCACGGACTCGGTGGGCCGAGTGGCCTGTTTCCATGCTCTATCGGAACAAGAATCTCAACTCGAAACGTAACCGTTTGCTTTTCTCCTGCGATGCCGCCTGACCTGCTGAGTCACGCCAGGATTTTTGTGTCTATCTTCACCTTAAACATATGTCCTCGAGTTCATGATTTGCCTACTTTGGGTAAAATAAACTGTGCATTAACCCTATCTATGCACCGCAGGAATTTGTACGATTTTATAAGATCAGCCTCCATCCTCCTGCACAACAAAAAATAACGTTCTCGCCTGCCGAAGCATTTCCCATAGCTCAAACCCTCAAGTCCCAGCAAGACCTTGGTCAATCTTCTCTGCACCTGTTCCGGTTTAACACCGTCCTTGCAGAAGTAGGATGTCCAAAACTGAACACAAACTCCAAGTGTGGCTTCACTTTCTTTTAATAATTGATGACAACGTTTCATCAGACGGCTGAATTTTCAAGTATTAACTATAAAATAAGTAAATGCTGGAATTATGCCAAGCAAGAGGAAACGGAGTTAATGTTTCATGTTGACGACCTGCCGTTAGGAATAGATACCAGCCAGATGACGAAATGTCATATCTCCCTCCACCACCACTCCCGGCAGTTGTACTAGTTACTCACCAATCTAAGTGTAAAAAAAAACTCTGTCCCATACATTTAGTTTAGTTTAGAGATATAGCGTTGAAACATGCCCTTCGGCCCACCGAGTCCGCGTTCACCAGCACTATCCTACACACTGCGGACCATTTACAATCTTTTACCGAAGCCAATTAACCAACAAGCTGTGCATCTTTGGAGTATGGGACGAATCCAGATAACCTGGATAAAAACCACGTGGTCACAGGGAGAACCTACACACTCATTTCAGTCAGCATCCGCAGTCAGGTGTGAACCAGTGTCTCTGGCCTTGTGAGGCAGCAACTCTACCGCTGCACCATTGATGCCGTATATCGCCTTTAAACGTTGCCGATCGGAGGTTAAAGTTATGACCTCTAGTGTTTAATATTTCCTTTCAAGAAAAAAGTTCTGACTGCCTGCCCTCTCCAATGCCTTGTATAAGGGTGACCAGAACTGCATGTAATACTCTCGGTACTGGCGTACCTAACTAACGGCGGCATAATGACGTAGAGGTAGAATGAATGCCCTACAGTGCCAGTGACCCTGGTTTGAACCTGACGACATGTGCTATCTGACAGGGTTTGCACATTCTCCCTGTGACAGCGTGGCTTTTTTTCCTGTTGCACCGGTTTCCTTCCACACTGCAAAGACGTGCAGGTTTGTAGGATAATTGTCTTCTATAAATTGTCCCCAGTGTGTAGGGAGTGGAGACGTAAGTGATGTAACATAGAACTAGTGCGAATGTGTGATGAATGGTTGGTGTGGACTCAGTGGAACGAAGGGCCTGTTTCTATGTTGTATATCTGAAGTAAACTGAAACTAATCTAAAGTCCTCTAAAGCTACATCATAACTTCCTGTCTATGGGATGTGTTTTAACATTGGGATAGTTTACTTTAGTTTAGCTTATTTCAGGTACGGTGAAAACAGTTTTTTTGCTGCCTGCTCTCCAGTCAACGAAAGGACTACACATGATTGCAATCTTACCCGCCCACATTGTACAAAATACACGATAAAGAGTCCGATCTAACGACAGACTCTGTTAAACGATTTATTTTTCCATAGATGCTACCTCAGCAGCTGAACTTTGGACATGCTCTATTGATTCAATAAACCATCAACGTTCTGTATTATAATTATGCACAATATAATTCAACGTGCCCTTTAATTCAAGGATCAGCTAAAACATTTGGAAACAGCCGGGTTAGATCAGTGACTTGCTGAGGGAATGAAGATCCATCTTACCCCAAGATTCCATAACTAAGAAAAGAAACTGCATCCGAGTTGAAATGTTCGCATCTGATTTAATTCCTGCAAACATTATTCACACCCGTCTGTTTCTCCCACACGAAAGTCATTTGGATACGATAACTACGGTATGGTAAATTAATTTTGGTTCAATAATTTTTTTATTTTATTCCCAAAACACTGAAGAACAAGTGACAGTCAATGTTGGAATAACGCAGACTGCCAGAAGACCAGGGTAAATGTTTCATGCCAGTGACCTCCGTCAGTGGGAGGAGCAGGGTAGAGGAAATTGTAGTGAACGAGGCAGGAATCCCAGGTCAAAGCACTGCGAATGTTGAGTTGAGTTGAGTAGAGTTGAGTTGAGCGCAGTTGAGTGGAATTGAGTTTAGTGCAGTTGAGTTGAGTTTAGTGCAAATTAGTTGAGTTTTGTTGTGTACAGTTAATTGTAGTTTAGTTGGGTGCAATTGAGTTTAGTGCAATTGAGTTGTACATAGTGCAGTTGAGTTGAGTGCAATTGATTTGAGTGCGGTTGAGTTGAGTAGAGTGCAGTTGAGTTTAGTGTAATTGAGTTGAGTTCAGTGCAATACGTTTAGAGCAATGGAGTTGGGTTTTAATGCCGTTGAGTTGAGTGCAGTTGAGGTTAGTGGAGTTGAGTGAAGTTTGGTGCAGTTGAGTTGCATTGATTGCACATCTGTTTGTTTAGTGCAGTTGAGTTAGGCGCAGTTGAGTAGTCTTCAATTAATTGCAGTTGAGTTGATCTTAATGCAATGTACTTCATTTGAGTGCATTTGTGTTGAGTTCAGTGCTGTTTAGTTGAGTTGGTTTAGTGCATTTGAGTTTAGTGAAGTTGAACCACTTCAGTTGAGGCGAGTTGAATGCACTTCTGTTCAATCGAGTTGTGTTGAGTGCAGTGAATTTGGGTGTAGTTGAGTTTAGTGCAGATGAGTTGAATTTACCGCAGTTGAGATGAGTAGAGTGCAGTTGTGTTGCGGTTAATGCAGTTGAGAAGTTTAGTTCAGTTGAGTTTATTGTACGTCGAACAATCCCTGTTCCAGGCGTACACTGGCCCTATTCCTGAAATCTACCGCCACTACAATGACGACTGCATTTGTGCTACATCCTGTACCAATGCAAAACTCACTGACTTCATCCACTTCAACACTAATTTCAATCCAGCACTCAAATTCACTTGGACTATCTCCGACGTCTCTCTACAGTTTCTGGATCTCACCGTCTCCATCACACGAAACAGACTATTGACCGACATCTACTACAAACCTACTGACTCCCATAACTATCTTGACTACACTACTTCACATCGTGCTTTCTGTAAAGACTCTATCCCCAACTTCCATTTCCACCGTCTATGCCGCATCTGCTCCCAGGATGAGGTGTCCCATACCAGGGCATCGGAGATGTCCTCATTCTTTATGAAACGGGGGTTCCCCTCTTCCATGACAGATGAAGCTCTCACTGGGATCTCATCGATTACCCGCAAATCCGATCTTCTCCTCCCCCCATTCGTAACAAGGACAGAGCCTCCCTTGTCCTCAATTTCCACCACCTTCAGCCGTCGCGCGCACCTTAGAATCCTCCAACATTTTTGCCACCGTCAACGGGATCCCACTAATGGCCACATCTTCCCATCCCCACCCCTTTCTGCTTCCCGCAGAGCTGGTTCCCTCCGAAATTCCCTGGTCAACTCGTCCCTTCCCACCCAAACCAGCCCATCCCCATGTACGTTCCCCTGCAACCGCAGGAGATGCCTCACCTGACCATTTACCAGGCAGTGCCGTCAGGGTAGGCAAGGTAGGCACTGCCTGCTCTGACTAAAATTATGAAATGGTAATTATTAAATATAAATAGTAAAGGCATGGGAGATCTAAGAGATCGATCTATTAGGTAGGCATAATTCTCCGTTCCTTTCAACCGCAGCACTTGCAACACGCGAAGGTCTGTGCAACCCACGTTCCGTCGGCGCTGCTTCAAGCCGTCAATGACAAGCGGGGGATGAAGACAGCTGAAATTCTGCCTTTGCAGTACTGCACATGCGCAACAGCCTACTGCGCAAGCGCAGCCCACGTTTCTTGGCGGGTTTTTCATATAAGGGTTGTCATTATTTTAAGAGTATCTTAGGAAACAGAGAATGTAGAATGGAGTTCGTGTACCAATAACGCGGTAAGTACATTTCTTGGTGCTTTATGTTTTTAAATACCGTATTTCCCGGGGTGGGGGGAGATCTCCTTACACATTGTTTGGGGAGTCTGGCCCGGGGTAAAGTTGCGGGGGGGCAGGAGCGTTGAGAAGGAGGTGACCAGTGCCAGTAACCCACTTGCGACGCTCCTGGCACGGAGCCACCGCATTGTGGCCGGGGATGGAATTAGCTCCTCTGGCTGCGAGTGGCCTACGGGCCCGGACAGCCCCTTCTGCCGGTCCCCGCTCACCTCTGGCAGTGCTGTCCGTCTGAAAACCTCTCTCCTGCAGCTCGCCGGCCTCACTCATGTCAGCCGCTTCCTGCAAATCATTAAATTCCGACAGAACTATCAAGGGACCAATTGAGGTTAATCGGCTGTCGGAATTTAAGGATTTGTGGGAAGCGGCTGACATGAGCGAAGCCGGCGAGGGGCAGGTGAGAGATGTTCAGATGGAGAGCACTGCCAGATGTGAGCGGGACGGCAGAAGACGCTGAAGTGGCAGCCGGTTTGCTGTCGGAAGCCGGCGGCTGCTCGCAATCACCCGAGCTGCTTCCTTCGCCGGAAGTGGCGGCCAGTTCTACTCTCCGTGCCCGGAGCGCTGCGGTTGCGGTGAGTGAGTTACTGAAATGATCTGCGATCCCCTCCTTCTCAACACTCATGCCCTCCCCGTATCTTTAACCCCTGGCACGCTGTGAAAGGAACTCTCCCTCCATTTTGTCCCTTGAATTCGTATTGGCATTCAAGAAGATGGCAACTGATTCAACGTCCCGGTGTGCTCCCGTTTTACGCACCGTCTCTCCACCTGTCTTCATCCTCCGTCCCTCACCCATTCAGTAATTAAAAAAATGAAGGAGATTTAGAAGCCTTGGGAAAATTGAGTTGCTACTTATTTTTATTTTTTATTTTTACGGAGAGAACAATCTGCGCATGCATGATTTAAGAGCCGACTGGCTGCCTACCTTGAGTAGTTATTCACGGCACGTGCCTGCCCTTTACCTCCCCCTCGACTCCATCCAAACTCAAACATTCTTTACAGGTGAGGCAGAGGTGACCGTGCGCCCCATACAATCTCATCTACTATATCCGCTGTTCCATTGTCAATCTCTCTACATCGGCGAGACCAAGTGCAGGCTCAGTGGTTGTGCCGCTTAGTCCGTCTTAACGTATCTGATCTCCCGGTGGCTCATCACTTCAACTCCCCTTCCAATTCACAATCTGACCTTTGTGTTCTGGGCCTCCTCCATTGTCAGAGTGAGGCTCAGCGTAAATTGGAGGAATAGCAACCCTTATTTCGCTAGGGTCGTTTACACACCAGCGCAATGAACATTGACTATAACTTCAGATAGCCCTTGCTTTCACTCTCTATCATCTCCCTTCCTAGTTCTCTCACTCGCATCACTGTCTTCGACAATATCATATCTTTGACCCGCCCCCTCCCCTGACATCGCTCTGAAGAAATGTCTCAACCCGAAACGTCTCCCATTCCTTCTCTCCAGAGATGCTGCCTGACCCGTTGAGTTGCTCCAGCATATTGCGCCTACCTTCGGTTTAAACCAGCATCTGCAGTACTTTACGACACGCTATAAGTTTATTACAGTTGTGTTTAATTCAGGTTAGTGCAATTTAGTTGAGTAGAGTGCAGTTAAGCAGAATGCAGTTGAGTCAGGTGCAGTTGAGTTTATTGCAATTCAGTTCAGTTGTGTTGAGTTTAATGCAGTCGTGTTGAGTTTTGTTCAGTTGGGTTTAGTGCACGTGAGGTGAGTGCAGTTCAATTGAGTTTATTGCAATTGAGGAGCTGAATGTAGTGCAGTTTAGTTAAGTGCAGTTGAGCTGAGTAGTTTAGTGCAGGTGTGTTGAGTTGAGTGCAATTGGGTTGAGGTTAGTGCAGTTGAGTTAAATTCAGTGCAGTTAGGTTTAGTGCAGTTGAAATTAGTTAAGTTTACAGCAGTTGAGTGGATCGCATTTGAGTTTGGTTTAGTGTAGTTGAGTAGAATTGAGTTGAGTCTGGTGAACCTGACTTGAGTTGAGCCTGGTGAAGGTGAGTTAAGTTGGGAGTTTGAGTTGTGTTTGGTGCAGTTGAGTTGAATTTAGTTTAGTGCAGTTGTCTTCAATAGAGTTCCGTTGGGAAACCCCCGCTTCACGTAGTCTCATCACGAGACTTCGATATAAAATAGAAAGATTAAACGAGAACTTACCGTTTGAAGTTTGATCTTTATTTTATGAGAATTTGGAGTGAGAGACTACGTTCCCTCCAATCCCAACCCTGAATCTCATAAAGATCATTCGGTAAGTCAAGCGTTATTAATCTTTCTATAGTTTAAGTTCGTGCAAGTGGACTGTGGTTTCATACAGTTGCTTTGAAGATTGACGCGCATACGGGCTGGCGGGTTCTTCACGTTTAATCTTTCAATTAATCTCAACTGAACTGCACTAATCTCAACTGAACTGCACTTAACTCAACTGAACTGTAGTAAACTCAACTCAAATGCACTCAAATCAATTTAACTGCGCTCAACTCACCGGCGCTCAACTCACCGGCGCTCAACTACACGAACGTCAAAACAACATCACTCAACTGCCCACGTCACAGCTGCACAAAACTCAACTGCACGAAACTCAACTGCACTGAATTCAACTCAACTCAATTGCACTAAACTGCACCCAAATTCACTGTACTCAACACAAGTGAACTAAATTCAATGCAACTGCACTCAACTGCACATTACTCAACGCACGTGCACTCTACTCACATGCATTCTACTGCAGTAACTCAAGTGCAGTAACCCAAGCCGTCTACTGCACACACGTCAACACCACATAACTCATCTCATCTCAATTTCCCACAACTCCACTGCAGTAAATTCAACTGCACAAAATTCAACTGCACAAAATTCAACTCATCGGCACTAAACTCAAGTCAACTGCACTAACTGCAACACAACTGCACTGAACTCAACTGCAATTACCTCAGCAAAACCGCACTCAACCCTATTGCACTCAACTGCACTAAACTCAACTTAACTCACCTTCACCAGACTCAACTCAAGTAAAGACAACTGCACTAAACTCAAGTCAAGTTCACCAGACCCATCTCAATTCAACTCAAATGCACTGAACCAAATTTAAATGCAATCAACTGCACTATACTGAACTATTTTCAACTGCACAAAACTCAACTGCAATTAATTCAACTCAACTCCAACAACATCTACCCAATTGCACTCAACTCAACACACCTGCATTAAACTACTCAACTCAACTGCACTGAATTCAACTCAACATAATTGCACTAATCTCAACACAACTCAACCCATCTGCGGTAAACTTAATTGAACTGCACTCAACTCAACTGCACTAAATTCAACTGAACTGCACTCAACTCAACTGAACTCGATTGCATTAAACTCTGCTCAACTGCAATAAACTCAGAACAACTCCTGCCCCTGATTCAACTGCACAGAGTCAGCTCAACTGCACTCTACTCCACGACTCATAAACTCAACTTCTCAGCTCTATTATCCTCAACATAACTGAACTCAACTCAACTGCATTCTACTCAACTGCACCCAATATAACTGCACACAACACAACAACTGTAATAAACCCAATTCAACTGCACTAAACTTAACTCATTTCCACTGCATTAAACTGAACTACACTAACCTCAACACAACTACACACAACTAAACCCTAATGCACTCAACTCAACTGCATTAATTCAAACTCAAATGCAAACAACTCAACTGCATTAAACTCGGCTGCACTGTATTCAACTCAACTGCACCAACCTCAGCTCAAATGCACTCAACCCAACTGCACTAAACTACTCAACTCAACTGCACTGAAATCAACTGCACTAAATTCAACTCAACTCAATTGCACGAAACTCAACCCAACTGCACTAAACTCAATTGAAGTGCACTCAATTCAACACACCTGCACTAAACTTAACTGAACTGCACACAACTGAACTGCACTAAACTGAACTCAATTGCATTAAACTCAATTAACTTTCACTCAACATATCTCATTTGCCCACAACTCAACTAAACTAAACACAATTGAACTCACCTTCACTAAACGTAACTAGAGACAACTGCACTAAACTACTTAAATCAACTGTACTGAACTCAACTGCACAAAACTCAACTCAACTCTATTTCACTAAACTCAACACAACTCAACCTTACTGTAGTAAACTCAGTTGAACTGCAATCAAATAAACTCACCCACACTAAACACAAGTGATCTACAATCAACTCAACCGCACTAGACTCGACACAACTGCACTAAATTCAACAAAACTGCACACAACTGAACTCAATTTCATTAAACTTCACTCAACTGCAATAAACTCAGAACACCTCAACTGCCCCTGACTCAACTGCACTAAACTCAAATCAATTGCACTAAATTCGACTTAACTGCAATAAACTAAACTCAACACAACAGCACGAAACTCAACTTCTCAGCCGCATTAACCTCAACATAACTGCACTGAACTCAACTGCACTCAACTCAACTGCAACTAAACTTAATTACAGTAAACTCAATTCAACTCAACTGCCCTAAACCCAACTCAAATGCGATCAACATAACTGCACTAAACTTAACTGCACTAAACTTAACTCATTTCAACTACACTGAATTCAACTCAACTGCACTAACCTCTACCCAATTGCACTCAACTCAACAGCACTAAACTACTCAACTGGACTGAACTCGATTGCACTAAACTGAACACAACGCAACGCAACTGCGCTAAACTCAATTGAACTGCACCCAACTCAACATCCCTGTACTAAACTCAACTGAACTGCACTAAACATAACTCAAATCCACTAAAATCTATTTAATTGAACTTAACTGACCTGCGCTTAACTTACCTGCACTCAACTGCAGTAAGTCAATAGCAGTAACTCATATGCAGTAACTGATCTACTGCACTAACGTCAACACAACAGCGCTCAACTCATCTAAATTGCCCACAACTCACTGCTCTAAACTCAACTTAACTCACCTTCACTGAACGCAACTCAACTGCACTAATCTCAATAAATTTCAACTGCAATAAACTCAACTGCACTGAACTCAAATCAACTCAACCCTATTGCACTCAATTCAACTGCACTCAACTCAATTGCAGGAAGTTAACAGCAGTAACTTAACTCAAAATAGCAAATTTGCAGATTGCACAACGCTGGGTACAAGTGTGAACTGTGAGGAGGATGCTATGAGAATGCAGGATGACGGACAGGATGTGTGAGTGGGCAGATGCATGGCAGATGCAGTTAAGTGTGGATAACTGTAAGGTTATCCACTTTGGTAGCAAAAACAGATGGCAGATTACTATCTAAATGGTGGCAAGTTGGGGGTGGCAGTTTGCGACCTTCACGTGGTCCGCCGTGTTTCAACCAATGCAATCAACCTGGCGTGCACAATCAAATAAGATCAAACAGAACAAGTTGTCGTACAACTTTAGGCTGTGCACGTCATACGCAAGAAGAAGACGGTGTCAAGTTGGGAAAAGGGGAAGTACAACAGGATCTGGGGAGCCTTGATCTGCGTAACACTGGGCGTAACACTGATGCCATTATTAAAAAAGCACAACAGCGCCTCTACTTCCTGAGAAGATTACGGAGAGTCGGTTTGTCAATGAGGACACTCTCTAACCTCTACAGGTGCAGAGTGGAGAGCATGCTGACCGGTTGCATCGTGGCTTGGTTCGGCAACTTGAGCGCCCTGGAGAGGAAAAGACTACAAAAAGTAGTAAACACTGCCCAGTCCATCATCGGCTCTGACCTCCCTTCCATCGAGGGGATCTATCACAGTCGCTGCCTCAAAAAAGGCTGGCAGTTTCATCAAGGACCCACACCATCCTGGCCACACACTCATCTCCCTAGTACCTTCAGGTAGAAGGTACAGGAGCCTGAAGTCTGCAACGACCAGGTTCAGGAATAGCTGCTTCCCCACAGCCATCAGGCTATTAAACCTGGCTCGGACAAAACACAACTTTATTAGCCAATGTGTGTATATATTTATAGAATGATATATGGACACACTTATCTGTTTTGTAGTCAATGCCTACTATGTTCTGTTGTGCTGAAGCAAAGCAAGGATTTCATTGTCCTATCAGGGACACTTGGCAATAAACTCACTTGAACTTGAACTTGAACTTGAACTTGTTCACCAGTCAATGAAAGTAAGCAAGCAGGTACAGCAGGCAGTGAATAAAGCGAATGGAATGTTGGCCTTTATAACAAGAGGAGTTGATTTTAGGAGCAAATTTGTCCTTCTGCAGTTGTATATGGTCCTAATGAGACCACACCTGGAGTATTGTGTGCAGATTTGGTCCAATTCGAGGAAAGACATTCTTGCAATTGAGGGAGTGCAGCAAAGGTTTACAAGGTTAATTCCCAGCATGGAGGAACTGTCATATGCTGAGAGAATGGAGCGGCCGGGCTAGTATACTCTGGAATGTAGAATAATGTGGGGGGATCTTTTTAAAACATATGATTATTAAAGGTATGGACACGCGAGAGGCTGGAAACACGTTCCCGATGTTAGGGGAGTCCAGAACCAGGGACCACAATTTATGAATAAGCGGTAAGCCATGTAGAACCTTAGACGAGGAAACACTTTTTCTCAAGGGGAGTTGTGAGTCTGTGGAATTCTCTGCCTCAGAGGGCGTTCGAGGCAGGTTCTCTGGACATTTTAAGAGAGAGTTGGATGGGGCTCTTAAAGATAGCGGAGTCAGGGGATATGAGGAGAAGGCAGGAACGGGGTACTGATAGGGGATGATCAGCCATGATCACATTGAATGGCGGTGCTGGCTCGAAGTCCGAATGGCCTACTCTTGCACCCATTGTCTAACTCCTCGACTGTACTAACGTTAACACAATAGTACTCAACTCATCTCGATTGCCCACAACTCAACTGCATTGAACTCAACTAAACGCACCTTCACTAAACCTAACTGAAATACTCTCAACTCAACTGCATGAAACTCAACTTAACTCGCCTTCACCAAACCCAGCTCAACTGCACTAAACTCAACTCAACTTCACTAAACTCAATTGCACTCAACTGCACAAAACACAACTCAATCCATCCCCTCCCCATTCCCAGTTCTCCCACTAGTCTTACTGCTTGCGACTACATTCTAACGCCCCTCCCCTGACATCAGTGCGAAGAAGTTTCTCAGCCCGAAACGTCACCCATTCCTTATCTACAGAGATGCTGCATGACCCGCTGAGTTACTCCATATTTTATGATTACGATTTAAACCAGCACCTGCTGTTCTTTCCTACACACTATGAGTTTATTCCAGTTGTGTTGAGTTCATTTTCGTGCAATTTAGTGGAGTTGCGAGCCGTTGAGTTGAGTAGAGGGCAATTGAGTTGAGCATTGTGCAGAGGAGTAAGATGCAGTTGAGTTTGTGCAGTTGTGTCTGGTGCAGTTGAGTTGTTCTGAGTTTATTGCAGTTGGCTAGAGTTTAATGCAATTGAGTTGAGCTAGTGCAGTGCAGTTGAGTTGAGTTTAGTGCAGTGGAGTGCAGTGCAGTTGAGTTGAGTTTAGTGCAGTTGACTGCAGTGCAGTTGAATTGAGTTTAGTGCCGTGCAGTGCAGTTGAGTGGAGTTTAGTGCAGTGCAGTGCAATTTTCTATGTCGTGTTGAGGGCAGTGCATTTGGGTGCAGTTGAGTTGAGTGCAGTTGAGATAAGTTTAGATTAGTGCAGTAACGTTGAGTTTATTTGAGTGCAGTTGAGTTGAGTGCAGTTGAGTTGAGTGCAGTTGAGTTGAGTGCTGTTGAGTTGAGTGCAGTTGTGTTAAGTCCATTTGAGTTGAGTGCATTTGAGTTGAGTGCAATTGAGTTGAGTGCAGTTCAGTGGAGTGCACTTGAGTGGAGAGCAGTTGAGTTGAGTGGAGTGAAGATGAGATGAGTGGAGTGCAGTTTAGTTGCGTACAGTTAAGTTGAGTTGAGTTGCGTTCAGTTGATTTGAGTTTAGTGAAGTTGAGTTGAGTTTAGTGCAGTTGAATTGAGTTGAGCTTAGTGCAGTTGAGTTGAGTTCAGTGCAGTGCAGTTGAGTTGAGTTGAGTTCAGTGCGGTTGAGTTTAGTGAAGTTGAGTCGAGTTTAATGCATTTGAGTGAAGTGCATTTAGATTAATTTAGTGCAGTGCAGTTGAGTTGAGCTAGTGCAGAGCAGTTGAGTTGAGTTTAGTGCAGTGGAGTGCAGTGCAGTTGAGTTGAGTTTAGTGCAGTTGACTGCAGTGCAGTTGAATTGAGTTTAGTGCCGTGCAGTGCAGTTGAGTGGAGTTTAATGCAGTGCAGTGCAATTTTCTATGTCGTGTTGAGGGCAGTGCATTTGGGTGCAGTTGAGTTGAGTGCAGTTGAGATAAGTTTAGATTAGTGCAGTAACGTTGAGTTTATTTGAGTGCAGTTGAGTTGAGTGCAGTTGAGTTGAGTGCAGTTGAGTTGAGTGCTGTTGAGTTGAGTGCAGTTGTGTTGAGTCCATTTGAGTTGAGTGCATTTGAGTTGAGTGCAATTGAGTTGAGTGCAGTTCAGTGGAGTGCAGTTGAGTGGAGAGCAGTTGAGTTGAGTGGTGAAGATGTGATGAGTGGAGTGCAGTTTGGTTGAGTACAGTTAAGTTGAGTTGAGTTGCGTTCAGTTGATTTGAGTTTAGTGAAGTTGAGTTGAGTTTAGTGCAGTTGAATTGAGTTGAGTTTAGTGCAGTTGAGTTGAGTTCAGTGCGGTGCAGTTGAGTTGAGTTGAGTTCAGTGCGGTTGAGTTTAGTGAATTTGAGTCGAGTTTAATGCATTTGATTGAAGTGCATTTAGATTAATTTAGTGCAGTGCAGTTAAGTTGAGCTAGTGCAGTGCAGTTGAGTTGAGTGCAGTGCAGTTGAGTGCAGTGCAGTTGAGTTGAGTTTAGTTTAGTGCAGTGCAGTTGAGTGGAATTTAGTGCAGTGCAGTTGAGTTGAGACTAGTGCAGTTGAGAGCAGTGCAGTTGAGTTGAGTTTAGTTTAGTGCAGTGCAGCTGAGTTGAGTTTAGTGCAGTGCAGTGCAGTTGAGGTGAGTTGAGTTGAGTTGAATTCAGCTGAGTTGAGTTTAGATCAGTGCTGTCAAGTTGATTTTATTTGAGTGAAGTTGAGTTGAGTGCAGTTGAGTTGAGTGCAGTTGTGTTGAGTATAGTAATGTTGAGTGCAGTTGAGTTGAGTTGACTGGAGTTGAGTGTAGTTGAGTTGAGTTTTGTGCAGTTGAGTTGAATTTAGAGCAGTTGAGTTGAGTTTAGTGCAGTTGAGTTGAGTTTAGTGCAGTTGAGTTATGTGTGTTGAGGGCAGTGAATTTGGGTGCAGTTGAGTTTAGTGCAGTTAAGTTGTGTTTAGTGCAGTTAAGTTGTGTTTAGTGCAGTTAAGTTGTGTTTAGTGCAGTTGAGTTACGTTTAGTGCAGTTGAATTGCGTTTCGTGCAGTTGAGTTGAGTTGAGCTTAGTGCAGTTGAGTTGAGCGCAGTTGAGTTGAGAAGAGTTTAGTGCCGTTGAGTTTAGTTGAGTTTATTGCAGTTGAGTTGAATTTAGTGCAGTTGAGTTGAGTTGAATGCAGTTGAGTTGAGTTGAGTTGATTTAATGCAGTTGACTGAGTCCAGTTGAGTTGAGTTGAGTTTAGTGCAGTTGAGAGTTGATTTCAGTTGATGTTAGTCCAGTTGAGTTGAGTTTGAGTTTAGTGCACTTGATTAGAATTTAATGCAGTTGAGTTGAGTTTAGTGCATTTGAGTTGAGTTGAGTTTAGTGCGGTTGAGTTTAGTGAAGTTGAGTCGAGTTTAATGCATTTGAGTGAAGTGCATTTAGATTAATTTAGTGCAGTGCAGTTGAGTTGAGCTAGTGCAGTGCAGTTGAGTTGAGTTTAGTGCAGTGGAGTGCAGTGCAGTTGAGTTGAGTTTAGTGCAGTTGACTGCAGTGCAGTTGAATTGAGTTTAGTGCCGTGCAGTGCAGTTGAGTGGAGTTTAATGCAGTGCAGTGCAATTTTCTATGTCGTGTTGAGGGCAGTGCATTTGGGTGCAGTTGAGTTGAGTGCAGTTGAGATAAGTTTAGATTAGTGCAGTAACGTTGAGTTTATTTGAGTGCAGTTGAGTTGAGTGCAGTTGAGTTGAGTGCAGTTGAGTTGAGTGCTGTTGAGTTGAGTGCAGTTGTGTTGAGTCCATTTGAGTTGAGTGCATTTGAGTTGAGTGCAATTGAGTTGAGTGCAGTTCAGTGGTGTGCAGTTGAGTGGAGAGCAGTTGAGTTGAGTGGTGAAGATGAGATGAGTGGAGTGCAGTTTAGTTGAGTACAGTTAAGTTGAGTTGAGTTGCGTTCAGTTGATTTCAGTTTAGTGAAGTTGAGTTGAGTTTAGTGCAGTTGAATTCAGTTGAGTTTAGTGCAGTTGAGTTGAGTTCAGTGCGGTGCAGTTGAGTTGAGTTGAGTTCAGTGCGGTTGAGTTTAGTGAATTTGAGTCGAGTTTAATGCATTTGATTGAAGTGCATTTAGATTAATTTAGTGCAGTGCAGTTGAGTTGAGCTAGTGCAGTGCAGTTGAGTTGAGTGCAGTGCAGTTGAGCGCAGTGCAGTTGAGTTGAGTTTAGTTTAGTGCAGTGCAGTTGAGTGGAATTTAGTGCAGTGCAGTTGAGTTGAGACTAGTGCAGTTGAGAGCACTGCAGTTGAGTTGAGTTTAGTTTAGTGCAGTGCAGCTGAGTTGAGTTTAGTGCAGTGCAGTGCAGTTGAGGTGAGTTGAGTTGAGTTGAATTCAGTTGAGTTGAGTTTAGATCAGTGCTGTCAAGTTGATTTTATTTGAGTGGAGTTGAGTGCAGTTGAGTTGAGTGCAGTTGTGTTGAGTATAGTAATGTTGAGTGCAGTTGAGTTGAGTTGACTGGAGTTGAGTGTAGTTGAGTTGAGTTTTGTGCAGTTGAGTTGAATTTAGAGCAGTTGAGTTGAGTTTAGTGCAGTTGAGTTGAGTTTAGTGCAGTTGAGTTATGTGTGTTGAGGGCAGTGAATTTGGGTGCAGTTGAGTTTAGTGCAGTTAAGTTGTGTTTAGTGCAGTTAAGTTGTGTTTAGTGCAGTTAAGTTGTGTTTAGTGCAGTTGAGTTACGTTTAGTGCAGTTGAATTGCGTTTCGTGCAGTTGAGTTGAGTTGAGCTTAGTGCAGTTGAGTTGAGCGCAGTTGAGTTGAGAAGAGTTTAGTGCCGTTGAGTTTAGTTGAGTTTATTGCAGTTGAGTTGAATTTAGTGCAGTTGAGTTGAGTTGAATGCAGTTGAGTTGAGTTGAGTTGATTTAATGCAGTTGACTGAGTCCAGTTGAGTTGAGTTGAGTTTAGTGCAGTTGAGAGTTGATTTCAGTTGATGTTAGTCCAGTTGAGTTGAGTTTGAGTTTAGTGCACTTGATTTGAATTTAGTACAGTTGAGTTGAGTTTAGTGCATTTGAGTTGAGTTGAGTTTAGTGCAGTTGACAGTTGATTTGAGTTGATTTTAGTGCAGTTGAGAGTTGATTTGAGTTGATTTTAGTGCAGTTGAGCCGAGTTTAGTGCAGATAAACTCAACTGCAATAGTGCAGATAAGTTGTGTTTAGTGCAGTTGAGTTTAGTGCAGTTGAGTTGAGCTGAGTTTAGTGCAGATAAGTTGTGTTTAGTGCAGTTGAGTTTAGTGCAGCTGCATTTAGTGCAGTTGAGTTGAGTTTAGTGCAGTTGAGTTGAGTTTAGTGCAGTTGAGATGTGGGCAGTTGAGTGCTGTTTTGTTGACGTTCGTGTAGTTGTTAGTTGAGTAACTGTTTTTCAATTACTGCTGTTGAGTTACTGCTGTTGAGTTACTGCTGTTGAGTTACTGGTGTTGAGTTACTGCTGTTGAGTTACTGCTGTTGAGTTACTGCTGTTGAGTTAGCGTTCCTTCAGGTGAGGAGGTGAATAACTGCTGTTGAGTTATCGCGGTTTAGAGTGCGGTTTTGAGAAGAGTGCGGCTTTGAGCGTAGTGCGGTTTTGAGCGTAGTGCGGTTTTGAGCGTAGTGCAGTTGAGCTGTGCCTAGTTGAGTTGTGCCTAGTTGACTTGTGCGTAGTTGAGTTGTGCGTAGTTGAATTGCGCATAGTTGAATTGTACGTAGCTGTGTTCAGGTTAGCGTAGTTTAGGAGTTGAGTTTAGTGCTGATAAGCTGAGCTGAATTTAGTGCAGCTGAGTTGAGTAGGGTTTAGTGCACTTAAGTGGAGTTGAGTATAGTGCAGATGAGTTCAGTGGAATTGAGTTTAGTGCAGTTGAGGAGTTGAATGTAGTTGTTGAGTACAGTTGTGTTGCGGTAAATGCCGTTGATCTGAATTTAGTGGAGGTGAATTTAGTACAGTTGTGCTGAGAGTAGTTGAGGTGAGTGCAGTTGTGATGAAGCTAATGTAGTTGAGCAGTTAAGGTTAGTGCAGTTGATTTCAGTCGTGTTTAGCGCAGTTGAGTTGAGTTTAGTGTAGTTGGGTTGTTGAATACAGTTGAGTTGAGATCACTACAGTTGTGTTGACATAAATGCAGTTGTTGACTTTAGTGCAGCTGATTTGTGTTGAGTTGAGATTATTAAAGTTGGGTTTAGTCCATTTGAGTTGAATTGTGGTTACTGCAGTTGAGTTGCGGTTAGTGCAGGTCAGTTGAGTATGGCGCACTTGAGTTGAGTGGAATGAAGTTGAGTGGAATTTAGTGCAGTTTCGCTGAGGTGACGTTAGTGTAGTTGGGTTTATTACAGTTAATTTGGAGTGGGTTAAGAGCAGTTGTGTTCAGTTTTGTGCAGTTGAGTGAGTTTAGTGCACGAGTTGAGTTGAATGCAGTTGAGCGGCGTTGAATGCAATTGTGTTGATGTTAGTGCAATTTCTCTGAGTTGAGTTTAGTGCAGTTGCGTTGAGTTTAGTAGAGTTGAATTGAGTTGAGTGCAGCTGAGTTGATTTGTGTTTACTGCAGTTGAGTTGAGTTGAGTTGAGTTTAAGGCAGTTGAGGTAAGTGCAGTTGAATTGATTTGAATTTAGTTTAGTGAATTTCATTTCAGATTGGTTTAATTTACTAACCTGTAGCTAGTACCCAGTACTCTAGGAAAAATTCTGGTCAACCTCTTCTGCACTCTTTCTAAAACCACCATATCACTCTTGTATTAAGGTGAACGCAATTGAACACATAAGACCCTAACCAAATTCCTGATTCTTCTGACTTCGGTGAGTATTTTTAAGTTGAGAAAGTTTGGGTCCGATCCGATAACTTGTCATCACTGACTTTCTATCTCCACAGATGCTGGTTGACTCCAAGATTCCTTACATTCAACATAAACAGTATACGGCTGGGTTAAAATATTCAATTCTGAATTAATTCCAGCAAACATTGGCCAGTTTGTTTCCCCCGAAGGCTCACGTTGATACGATAACAACGGAGCTACTGTAAATGTATTTAGTTTAATATATCCTGCACTAAATCCACAAAACACTGACGGACAGGTGACAGTAAATGTTGACATAACTCAGAAGGCTGAAGGAACAGGGTTCATGTTTCTAGTCGACGACCTGCCAGTAAAGACCCCGTTAGTGAGAGGAGCAGAATTCCATCACGGTTGGCCCATCAAGGATGGAAAGGGTGGTGAATGAAGCAGGAATCCAAGGGTTCAACACGGCGGATGTTGTTGAGTTCAGTGCGCGCGAGTTCAGTGCGCGCGAGTTCAGTGCGAGCGAGTTCAGTGCGCGCGAGTTCAGTGCGCGCGAGTTCAGTGCGCGCGAGTTCAGTGCGCGCGAGTTCAGTGCGCTTGATGAGTCGACTTTAGTGCAGTTAAATTGAGATTAGAACAGCGATGTTGATTTGCGTTTAGTGCAGTTGAGCTCAGTTTAGTGCAGCGGAATTGAGTTGTGTTGAGCGCAGTTGATTGCATTTCGTGCAATTGAGTTCAGTTGAGTATAGTGCCCTTGAATTGAGCTTAGTTCAGTTGAGTGTAGTTGTGTTGAGTTCAGGTATTCGTTGAGGTATTTAGTGCTGTTAAGTTGTGTTGAGTTTAGTGCTGCTGAGTTGCGTTGTGTTTAATGCAGTTCAGTTGGATGCTCTTTGGTTTAGCGCAGTTAAGTTGAGTTCACTAGTGTGCGGTTGTCTAGCTTGCAGTTGAGATGCATGTAGCTGTGTTGAGCACAGTTGCGGTAAATGCAGTTGAGTTTAGTTCGATGGGGTTAATGCGGTTGAGGATTTGAGTTTAGTGCAGTTGAGGTTAGTGCAGTTGGGTTGAGTTGAATGCAGATAATTTGAGTTGTGATCAGTACAGTTGTGTCGAGGTAAATGCAGTTGAGTGGAGTTGAGTTTCGTGCAGTTGATTTGTGTTGAATTGAGTAGTGCTGTTGAGTTTAACGTAGTTCAGTTGAATACAATGTAGTTGACTTTAGTTTAGTGGAGCGGAGTTGAGTGCAGTTGTATTCAGTTTAGTGCAGTTGAGTAGAGTGCAGGTGAGTAGAGTACAGTTGAGTTTAGAGCAGTTCAGTTGAGTTTAATGATGTTAGGTTAAGATAAGTTTAGTGCAGCGGAGTTGGACGGAGTTGTGTTAGGTTTAATGCTGCTGAGTTGTTTTCATGCATTTGAATTTGGTGCGGTTGAGTGTAGTTTAGTTCGGAGGGCTTAGGTTGAGTTTAGTGAACGTGGGTTAAATTTAGTGCGATTGAGTTGTGTTGAGTTTAGTGCAGATGAGTTGTGTACAATTGAGTTGAATGCTGTTGTGTTGAGGTTAGTGAAGTTGAGTTGTCGACTTTACTGCAGTTGTTGAGTTACGTGCCTCGGTGTTGAGTTGCGTTAGGCATGAGTTGAGTTTAGTTGAGTTGTGTGCAGTTGAGTTGAGATTTGTGCAGTTGAGTTGAGTTTCGTTCAGTTGAGTTAAGTTTCGTGCAGTTGAGTTGAGTTTCGTTCAGTTGAATTTAGTTTCGTGCAGTTGCGTTAAGTTTCGTGCAGTTGAGTTGAGTTGAGTTTCGTGCACTTGAGTTCAGTTTCGTGGAGTTGAGGCGAGTTACGTGCACTTGAGTTCAGTTTCGTGCAGTTGAGTTGAGTTTCGTGCAGTTGAGTTGAGTTTCGTACAGTTGAGTTTAGTGCATTTGTCGTTGGTTGAATTGAGCCTAGTTAAGGTGTGTTAAGTTGAGCTTCGTGCATTAGAATTCAGTGTAATTGGGTTTCTTTGAGTGCATGTTGTGTTGACGTTAGTGCATTTCAGGAGTGGAATGCAGTTGAGTGGAATGCAGTTGAGTTTAATGATGGTGAGTTGAGTTTAGTGCTACGGTGATAAGTGCAGTTGTGATGAGTTTATTGCTGTTGAGTTCACTACAGTTGATGTTAGAGCTGTTGAGTTAAGTTTAGCGCAGTTGAGTTGAGTTTAGTGCAGTTAAGTTGAGGTTTGTTGAATTGAGCTCAGTGCTGTTGAGTTTGGTGCAGTCGAGTTTAGTTGAGTTTAGACCAGTTCAGATGAATTTAATAATGTTGTGTTGAGTTTAGTGCACCGGAGTTGTGTGCAGTTGTATTGAGTGTAATGCTGTTGAGGATTTGAGTTCAGTGAATTTGAATTTAGTGCAGTTGAGTGTAGTTTAATTCACTGGACTTTAGTTGAGTTTAGTGAAGGTGAGTTAAATTTATTGCAATGGAGCTGACGTGTGTGGTGCAGTTGATTGAATTTAGTGCAATTTAGTTCAGTTGAGCATGGTGCACTTGAATGGAGTGCAGTTGTGTTTACGTTAGCGCAGATGAGGTGTTGAGTGCTCTTAAGCTGTATTGAGTTTAGTGCAGCTGAGTTGAGTTGTGTTTAGTGCGGTTGAATTGAATGCAGTGGAGTTGGGTTGAGCGCAATTAAGTTGAGTTGACTTGAGTGCAGTTGAGTTCAGTGCAGTTGAGTTGCATGTAGTTGTGTTGAATAAGGTTCTGTTGCGGTAAATGCAGTTGAATTGAGGTCAGTGGTGTTATTCCTAGTGCAGTTGAGTTGAGTGTAGTTGAGGAATTTGAGAGATGTTGTGATGAGGTTATTGGAATTGCGTTTAGTGCAGTTGAATTAAGTGCAGTTTGGTTGAGTTTAATGCAGATAAGTTGAGTTCAGTTCAATACAGTTGTTTTGAGGTAAATGCAGTTGAGTATAGTGGAGATGAGTTTTGTGTAGTTGATTTGTGCTGAGTTGAGTATAGTGCAATTGGGTTTATTCAAGTTGAGTTGAGTTGAGTTTAGTGCTGTTGAGTTTAATATACTTCTGTTGAATATAATACAGTTGAGTTGAGTTGAGTTTAGTGGAGTTGCAGAGTTGAGTATAGTGCGGTTGAGTATAGTGCATTTGTGTTTAGTGCAGATCAGTGCAATGCAGACATGTTGAATTGAGTTCTGTACAGTTTTGTTGAGGTAAATACAGTTGAGTTTAGTTGAGTGGAGCTTATTCCAGTTGAGTTGAGATAAGTGCTGTTTGTGCCGAGTTTAATGTAGTTCAGTTGAATATAAGGCAGTTGAGTTTAATTTAGTTATTGGAGCGGAGTTGAGTGCAGTTGAGTTTGGTGCTGTTGAAGAGTTGAATTTAGTATAGTTGGGTTTAGTGTAGTTGAGTTTAGTGGAGTTGAGTTAAGTGGAGTTGAGTGTAGTGGAGTTGAATGTAGTTAAGTTGAGTGTAATTGAGGGTAGTTAAGTTGAGTGTAGATAAGTTGAGTTTAGTTAAGTTGAGTTGAGTGGACTTGAAATGAGTTGAGAGAAGTTGAGTTGAAATGAGTTGAGTGGATTTGAAATGATTAGAAATGAGTTGAGTGGAGGTGAAATGAGCTGAGTGGAGTTGAGTGGAGTTGAAATTAGTTGAGTGCATTCGAAATGAGTGGGTTGAGTACAGTTGAAATGAGGGGAGTGGAGTTGAGTGGAGTTGCAATGATACATAGATACATAGAAAATAGGTGCAGGAGTAGGCTATTCGGCCCTTCGAGCCTGTACCGCCATTCAATATGATCATGGCTGATCGTCCAACTCAGTATCCCGTACCTGCCTTCTCTCCATACCCCCTGATCCGTTTAGCCACAAGGGCCACATCTAACTCCCTCTTAAATATAGCCAATGAACTGGCCTCAACTACCCTATGTGGCAGAGAGTTCCAGAGATTCACCACTCTCTGTGCGAAAACGTGTTTTCTCATCTCGGTCTTAAAGGATTTCCCCCTTATCCTTAAGCTGTGACCCCTTGTCCTGGACTTCACCAACATCGGGAACAATCTTCCTGCATCTAGCCTGTCCAACCCCATAAGAATTTGGTAAGTTTCTATAAGATCCCCTCTCAATCTCCTAAATTCTAGCGAGTATAAGCCGAGTATATCCAGTCGTTCTTCATATGAAAGTCCTGACATCCCAGGAATCAGTCTGGTGAACGTTCTCTGCACTCCCTCTATGGCTATAATGTCCTTCCTCAGATTTGGAGACCAAAACTGTACGCAATACTCCAGGTGAGGTCTTACCAAGACCCTGTACAACTGCAGTAGAACCTCCCTGCTCCTACACTCAAATCCTTTTGCTATGAAAGCTAACATACCAATCGCTTTCTTCACTGCCTGCTGCACCTGCATGCTTACTTTCAATGACTGGTGTACCATGACACCCAGGTCTCGCTACACCTCCCCTTTTCCTGATCGGCCACCATTTAGATAATAGTCTGCTTTCCTGTTTTCGCCACCAAAGCGGATAACCTCACATTTATCCACATTATACTGCATCTGCCAAACATTTGCCCACTCACCCAACCTATCCAAGTCACCTTGCAGTCTCCTAGCATCCTCCTCAGAGCTAACACTGCCCCCCAGCTTAGTGTCATCCGCAAACTTGGAGATGTTGCCTTCAATTCCCTCATCCAGATCATTAATATAAATTGTAAATAGCTGCGGTCCCAGCACTGAGCCTTGCAGTACCGCACTAGTCACTGCCTGCCATTGTGAAAAGGACCCGTTTACTCCGACACTTTGCTTCCTGTTTGCCAGCCAGTTCTCTATCCACATCAATACTGAACCCCCAATACCGTGTGCTTTAAGTTTGTATACTAAACCTTTATGTCGGACCTTGTCGAAAGCCTTCTGAAAGTCCAGATACAACACATCCACTGGTTCTCCCCTATCCACTCTACTAGTTACATCCTCGAAAAATTCTATAAGATTCGTCAGACATGATTTACCTTTGGTAAATCCATGCTGACTTTGTCCAATGATTTCACCACTTTCCAAATGTGCTGCTATCCCATCTTTAATAACTGACTCTAGCAGTTTCCCCACTACCGATGTTAGACTAACTGGTCTGTAATTCCCCGTTTTCTCTCTCCCTCCCTTCTTAAAAAGTGAGGTTACGTTTGCTACCCTCCAATCCTCAGGAACTACTCCAGAATCTAAAGAGTTTTGAAAAAGTATCACTAATGCATCCACTATTTCTGGAGCTACTTCCTTAAGTACTCTGGGATGCAGCCTATCTGGCCCTGGTGATTTATCGGCCTTCAATCCATTCAATTTACCCAACACCACTTCCCGACTAACCTGGATTTCACTCAGTTCCTCCATCTCCTTTGACCCGCGGTCCCCTGCTATTTCCGGCAGATTATTTTTGTCTTCCTTAGTGAAGACGGAACCAAAGTAGTTATTCAATTGGTCCGCCATATCCTTGTTCCCCATGATCAATTCACCTGTTTCTGACTGCAAGGGACCTACTCATGGTACACCAGTCATAGGACGACAGATGGCGCAATGGGCTAAGTGTTCGGCTGGCAACCGGAAGGTAGCCGGTTCGAATCCCGCTTGGAGTGCATACTGTCGTTGTGTCCTTGGGCAAGACACTTCACCCACCTTTGCCTGCGTGTGAATGTGTGTGAATGCGTGTGAGTGATTGGTGGTGTTCGGAGGGGCCGTAGGCGCAGATTAGCAGCCACGCTTCCGTCAGTCTTCCCAGGGCAGCTGTGGCTACAGAAGTAGCTCACCACCACCGAGTGTGACTGAGGAGTGAATGAATAATGCGATGTAAAGCGCCTTGGGTATTAGAAAGGCGCTATATAAATCCAATCCATTATTATTATTATTATTATTACATTTGTTTTAACTAATCTTTTTCTCTTCACATATCTATAACAACTTTTGTAGTAGTTTTTATGTTCCCTGCCAGTTTTCTTTCATAATCTATTTTCCCTTTCCTAATTAAGCCAATTGTCCTCCTCTGCTGGTCTCTGAATTTCTCCCAGTCCTCTGGTATGCTGCTTTTACTGGCTAATTTGTACGCATCATCTTTTGCTTTGATACTATCCCTGATTTCCCTTGGTTTCCACGGATGCACTTCTTTCCCTGATTTATTTTTTTGCCAAACTGGGATGAACAATTTTGTAGTTCATCCATGCAGTCTTTAAATACCTTCCATTGCATATCCACCGTCAACCATTTTAGAACTAATTGCCAGTCAATCTTGGCCAATTCACGTCTCATACCCTCAAAGTTACATTTCTTTAAGTTCAGAAACATTGTTTCTGAATTAACAATGTCACTCTCCATCCTAATGAAGAACTCAACCATATTATGGTCACTCTTGCCACTCTTGCACTCTTACAGTTGAAATAATTTGAGCTGAGGTGAGTGCAGTTGAGATGAGTTGGAATGAGTTGAGTGCAGTTGAGATGTGTTGAGTTGAGTGCAGTTATGATGAGTTTAAATCAGTGCAGGAGAGGTGAGTTGAGATGAGTGCCATCCAGTTGAGTGCAGTTGAGTGCAGTTGAGTTGAGTGCAGTTGAGTTGAGTGCAGTTGAGTTGAGAGCAATTGAGTTGAGTGCAGTTGAGTTTAGTGCAGTTGTGATGAGTTTAGTTGAGTTGAGTTGAGTTGAGTGCAATTGAGATGAGTTGAGTGGAGTGCAATTGAGATGAGTTGATTTGAGTGCAGATGAGTTGCGTGCAGTTGAGATGAGTTGAGTTGAGTGCAGCTGAGTGCAGCTGAGATGAGTTGAGTTGAGTGCAGTTGAGATGAGTTGCGTGCAGTTGAGATGAGTTGCGTGCAGTTGAGATGAGTTGAGTTGAGATGAGTGCAGTTAAGATGAGTTGAGTGCAGTTGAGATGAGTTGGTTTGAGTGCAGTGGGGATGAGTTGCGCGCAGGTGCGATTAGTTGATTTGAGTGCAGTTGAGATGAGTTGCGTTGAGTGCGGTAGAGATGAGTTGAGTTGAGTGCAGTTGAGATGAGTTGAGTTGAGTGCAGATGAGTTGAGTCGAGTTCAGTTGAGATGAGTTGAGTGCAGTTGAGATGAGTTGATTTGAATGCTGTTGAGGTGATTTAAATACAGTTGAGATGAGTTGAATTGAGTTGAGTGCAGTTGAGTTGAGTGCAGTTGAGATGAGATGAGTTGAGTGCAGTTGAGATGAGTTGAGTTGAGTGCAGGTGTGATGACTTGAGTTGAGTGCACTTCAGATGATTTGAGTTGAGTGCAGTTGAGATGAGTTGAGCGCAGATTAAATGAGTTGAGTGCAGTTGAGATGAGGTGAGTTGAGGACAGTTGAGTTGAGCTGAGTCTAGTGCGTTGAGTGCAGTTGAGTTGAGTGCAGTAGAGTTGAGTTGAGAACAGTTGAGTGGAGTTGAGTTGAGTGCAGTTGAGTGCAGTTGAGTTGAGTTGAGTGCAGTTGAGATGTGGTGAGTTGAGTGCAGTTGAGATGAGTTGAGTGCAGTTGAGTTGGGTGCACTTGAGTTGATTTGAGTGCAGTTAAGATGAGTTGAGTTGAGTGCAATTGAGATGAGTTGAGTTGAGTGCAGTTATGTTGAGTGATTCAGTGCAGTTGAGTTGAGTGCAGATGAGTTGAGATAAGTTGAGTGCAGTTGAGATGAATTGAGTTTTGTGATGAGTTGAGTTGAGTTGAATTGATGGCAGTTGAGATGAGTTGAGTGCAGTTGAGATGAGTTGAGTTGAGTGCAGTTGAGATGAGTTGGGTGCAGTTGATATGAGTTGAGTGCAGTTGAGATGAGTTGAGTGCAGTTGAGATGAGTTGAGTGCAGTTGAGATGAGTTGAGTTGAGTGCAGTTGAGATGATTTGAGTTGAGTGCAGTTGAGATGAGTTGAGTGCAGTTGAGATGAGTTGAGTGCAGTTGAGTTGAGTGCAGTTGTGCTTCGTGCAGTTGAGTTGAGTGCAATTGTGTGCAGTTGAGATGAGTTGAGGACAGTTGAGATGAGTTGAGTTGAGTGCAGTTGAGATGAGTTGAGTTGAGTGCAGTTGAGATGAGTTGAATTGACTGCAGTTGAGATGAGTTGAATTTATTGGTTGAGATGAGTTGAATTGAGTGCAGTTGAGATGAGTTGAGCTGAGTGCAGTTGAGATTAATTGAGTTGAGTGCAGTTGAGATGAATTGAGTTGAGTGCAGTTGAGATGAGTTGAGTGCAGTTGAGATGAGTTGAGTGCAGTTGAGTGCAGTTGAACTGAGTGCAGTTGAGTGCAGTGCAGTGCAGTGGAGTTGTGTTGAATGCAGTTGAGTGCTGTAGAGTGCACTTGAGTTGAGTGAGTGCAGTTGCGATCAGTTAAGTTGAGTGCAGTTCAGTTGAGTTGAGTTGAGTGCAGTTGAGTGCAGTTGAGTTGTGTGCAGTTGAGGTGTTGAATTCAGTGCAGTTGAGATGTGTTGGATTGAGTGCAGTTGAGATGAGCTAAGTGGAGTTGAGTTGAGTGCAATTGAGTGCACTTGAGTTGAGTTGAGTGCAGTTGAGATGAGTAGATTTGAGTGCAAGTGATATGAGTTGAAAGCAGTTGAGATGTGTTGAGTTGGGTGCAGTTGAGTTGTTGAATTGAGTGCAGTTGAGATGTGTTGAGTTGAGTGCAGTTGAGATGAGTTGAGTGCAGTTGAGTTGGGTGCAGTTGAGTTGATTTAAGTGCAGTTGAGATGAGTTGAGTTGAGTGCAATTGAGATGAGTTGAGTTGAGTGCAGTTAAGTTGAGTGGTTCAGTGCAGTTGTGTTGTGTGCAGATGAGTTGAGATAAGTTGAGTGCAGTTGAGATGAATTGAATTTTGTGATGAGTTGAGTTGAGTTGAATTGATGGCAGTTGAGATGAGTTGAGTGCGGTTGAGATGAGTTGAGTTGAGTGCAGTTGAGATGATTTGAGTGCGGTTGATTTGAGTTGAGTGCAGTTGAGATGAGTTGAGTGCAGTTGAGTTGAGTGCAGTTGTGCTTCGTGCAGTTGAGTTGAGTGCAATTGCGTGCAGTTGAGATGAGTTGAGGACAGTTGAGATGAGTTTAGTTGAGTGAAGTTGAGATGAGTTGAGTTGAGTGCAGTTGAGATGAGATGAGTTGAGTGCAGTCGAGATGAGTTTAGTTGAGTGCAGTTGAGATGAGATGAATTGAGTGCAGATGAGATGAGATGAGTTGAGTGCAGTCGAGATGAGTTGAGTTGAGTGCAGTTGAGATGTGTTGCGTTAAGTGCAGTTGAGATGAGTTTAGCTGAGGGCAGTTGAGCTGAGGGCAGTTGATTTGAGCTGAGTGCAGCTGATTTGAGTGCATTTGAGTGCAGTTGAGTGTAATGCAGTAGAGTTAAGTTGAGTGCAGTTGAGTGTAGTTGAGTGGAGTGCAGTTGAGTATAGTTGAGATGAGTTGAATTGGGTGCAGTTGAGATTAATTGAGTATAGTGCTGTTGAGATGAGTTGACTTGAGTGCAGCTGATTTGAGTGCATTTGAGTGCAGTTGAGTGTAATGCAGTAGAGTTGAGTTGAGTTGAGTTGAGTGCAGTTGAGTGTAGTTGAGTTGAGTGCAGTTGAGTATAGTTGAGATGAGTTGAATTGGGTGCAGTTGAGATTAATTGAGTATAGTGCAGTTGAGATGAGTTGATTTGAGTGCAGTTAAGATTAGTTCAGTGCAGTTAAGATGAGTTGAGTGCAGTTGAGAGGAGTTGAGTTGAGTTGACAGCTGTTGATGTGAGTTGAGTAGAGTGTTGTTGAGATGAGTTGGGTTCAGTGCAGTTTATATGTCATGAGTTGAGTTGAGTGCAGTTGAGTTGAGAGCAGTTAAGATTAGATGAGTTGAGATGAATTGAGTTGAGTGAAGTTGTGTTGAGTGCTGTAGAGATGATTTGAGATGAGAGAGTTGAGTTTATTTGAGATGAGTTGAGTTGAGTGCATTTGGGATGGGTTGGGTTGAGGGCACTTGAGATGAGTTGCGGGCAGTTGAGAAGAGTTGAGTGCAGTTGAGTTGAGTGCAGTTGAGATGAGTTGAGTTGAGTGCAGTTGTGATTAGTTGAGTTGAGTGCAGTTGAGATGAGGTGAGTTGAGTGCAGTTGAGATGGGTTGAGTGCAGTTGAGATGAGTTGATATGAGTGCAGTTGAGATGAGTTGAGTGCAGTTGAGATGAGATGAGTTAAGTTGAGAGCTGTTGAGATGAGTTGAGTAGAGTGCAGTTGAGATGAGTTGAGTTCAGTGCAGATTAGATGAGATGAGTTGAGTGCAGTTCAGTTGAGAGCAGTTAGGATGAGATGAGTTGAGGGCAGTTGAGATGAGTTGAATTGAGTGAAGTTGAGATGAGTTGAGTTGAGTGCATTTGAGTTGAGTGCAGTTGAGATGGGTTGAGTTGAGTGCAGTTGAGATGGGTTGAGTTGAGGGCAGTTGTGATGAGTTGCGGGCAGTTGAGATGAGTTGCGTGCAGTTGAGTTGAATGCAGTTGAGATGAGTTGATTGCAGTTGAGATGAGTTGAGTGCAGTTGAGAGGAGTTGAGTGCAGTTGAGCTGAGTAGAGTTGAGTGCAATTGAGATGAGTTGAGTTGACTGCAGTTGAGATGAGTTGAGTGCATTTGAGATGAATTGAGTGCCGTTGTGATGAGTTGACCAGTTGAAATGAGTTGAGATCAGTTGAGTGCATTAGATGTCACTTGAGTGCAGATGAGATGAGTTGAGTTGAGTGCTGTCGATATGAGTGGAGTTGAGTTGAGTGCAGTTGAATGCAGTTGAGTTGAGCTGAGTGCAGTTGAGTGCAGTTGACCTGAGTACAGTTGAGTGCAGTGCAGTGGAGTTGAGTTGAATGCAGTTGAGTACTGTAGAGTGCACTTGAGTTGAGTTGAGTGCAGTTGCGGTGAATTCAGTTGAGTACAGTTTAGTTGAGTTGAGTTGAGTGCAGTTGAGTGCAGTTGAGTTGAGTGCAGTTGAGGAGTTGAATTGAGTGCAGTTGAAATCTGTTGAGTTGAGTGCAGTTGAGGTGAGCTCAGTGGAGTTGAGTTTAGTGCAGTTGAGTGCACTTGAGTTGAGTTGAGTGCAGTTGAGTGCACTTGAGTTGAGTGCAATTGAGATGAGTTGAGTGCAGTTGAGATGAGTTGACTTGGGTGCAGTTGATTTGTTGAATTGAGTGCAGTTGAGATGTGTTGCGTTGAGTGCAGTTGAGATGAGCTCAGTGCTGTTGAGATGAGTTGACTTGAGATGAGTTGAGTGCAGTTGAGTTGAGTGAAGTGCAGTTGAGTTGAGTGCAGTTGAGATGAGTTGATTTGAGTGCAGTTGAGATGAGTTGAGTTGAGTGCAATTGAGTTGAGTTGAGTGCAGTTAAGTCGAGTGGTTCAGTGCATTTGAGTTGAGTGCAGTTGAGTTGAGATATGTTGAGTGCAGTTGATATGAATTGAGTTTTGTGATGAGTTGAGTTTGGTTGAATTGATTGCAGTTGAGGAGTTGAGTGCAGTTGAGATGAGTTGAGTTGAGTGCAGTTGATATGAGTTGAGTGCAGTTGAGATGAGTTGAGTGCAGTTGAGATGAGTTGAGTGCAGTTGAGATTAGTTGAGTGCAGTTGAGTTGAGTTGAGTGCAGATGAGTTGAGATTAGTTGAGTGCAGTTGAGATGAGTTGAATGCAGTTGAGATGAGTTGAGTGCAATTGAGATAGTTGAGATGAGTAGAGTGCAGTTAAGTTGAGATTATTTGAGTTGAGTGCAGTTGAGTTGAGTGCAGATGAGCTGTGTTGAGTTGAGTGCAGTTGAGATGAGTTGAGTTGAGTGCAGTTGAGTGCAGTTGAGTGCAGTTGAGATGAGTTGTGTGCAGTTGAGTGCAGTTGAGTGCAGTGCATTGGAGTTGATTTGAGTGCAGTTGAGTTGAGTGCAGTTGAGCTGAGTTGAGTACAGTTGAGATGAGTTGAATTGAGTGCAGTTGAGATGAGTTAAGTGCAGTTTAGTTGAGTGCAGTGGAGCGCAGTTGAGTGCAGTTGAGTTGAGTGCAGGTGAGTTCAGTGGAGTTGATTTGAGTGCAGTTGAGTGCAGTTGATTTGAGTTGAGTGCAGTTGAGTGCAGTTGATTTGAGTTGAGTGCAGTTGTGATAAGTTGAATTGAGTGCAGTTGAGATGATTTGAGTGCAGTTGAGATGAGTTGTGTGCAGTTGATATGTGTTGAGTGTTTGAGTGCAGTTGAGTGCGCTTGAGATGAGTTGAGTTCAGAGCAGTTGAGATAAGTAGTGGAGTTGTGTGCAGTTGAGTTGAAAGCGGATGGGATGAGATGAGTTGAGGGCAGTTGAGATGAGTCGAGTGCAGTTGAGTTGAGTGCAATTGAGATGAGTTGAGGAGTGCAGGTGAGATGAGTTGAGTTGAGTTGAGATGGGTTGAGTTGAGTACAGTTGAGTACAGTTGAGATGGTTGAGTTGAGCGCAGTTGAGATGAGTTGAGGGCAGTTGAGATGAGTTGAATGCAGTTAAGTTGAGTGCAGTTGAGTTGAGTGCAGTTGAGTTGAGTGCGTTTCAGTGCAGTTGAGTGAAGTTGAGTGCAGTTGAGGTCACTTGAATTGAGTGCAGTTGAGATGAGTTGAGTGCTTTTGAGATGAGTTGAGTGGAGTTGAGATGAGTTGAGTGCAGTTGAGATGAGTTGAGTGCAGTTGAGATGAGTTGAGTGCAGGTGAGTTGAGTGCAATTGAGTTGAGATGAGTTAAGTGCTGTTGAGACGCGTTGAGTGCAGTTGAGATGAGTTGATGCATTTGAGATGAGTTGAGATGAGTAGAGTGCAGTTGAGTTGAGTTCAGTTGAGATGAGTTCAGTTGAGAGCAGTTGGGTTGAGTGCTGTTGAGATAAGTTGAGTTGTGTTCAGTGCCGTTGAGTGCAGTTGAGTTGAGTTGTGTGAAGTTGAGTGCAGTTGAGTTGAGTGCAGTTGAGTTGAGTGCAGTGGAGTTGAGTTGAGTGCAGTTTAGTGCATTGAGTTGTGTTGAGTCCAGTTGACATTAGATGAGTTGAGTACAGTTGAGATGAGTACAGTTGAGTGCAGTTGAGATGAATCGCCTTAGGTGCAGTTAATTTGAGTGCAGTTGAGTGTAGTTGAGTTGAGTGCAGTTGAGTGCAGTTGAGTTCTGTGGAATTGAGTTGAATGTAGTTGAGTGCAATGGAGTTGAGTTGAGTGCAGTTGGGATAAGTTGAAATTAGTGCATTTGACATGAGTTGAGTGCAGTTGAGATGAGTTGAGTTCAGTGCAGTTGAGATGAGATGAGATGAGTTGAGTTGAGCGCAGTTGAAAGTAGATAGGATGAGGTGAGTTGAGGGCAGTTGAGATGAGTTGAGTTGAGTGCTGTTGAGTTGAGTGCAATTGAGTTGAGTGGAGTTGAGTGCAAATGAGATGAGTAGAGTTGTGTTGAGATGAGTTGAGTAGAGATGAGTTTAGTTGAGATGGGTTGAGTTGTGTGCAGTTGTGGTGAGTTGAATTTAGGGCAGTTGAGATGAGTTGAGGGCAGTTGAGATGAGTTGAGGGAAGTTGAGTGCAGTTAAGTAGGGTGCAGTTGAGTTGAGTGCAGTTGCGTTGAATGCATTTCAGTGCGGTTTAGTTGAGTTGAGTTGAGTGCTGTTGAGTGCAGTTGAGTCGAGATAAGTTGAGTGCAGTTGAGATGAGTTGAGTTGAGTTGCGCGCAGTTGAGACGATTTGATTTGAGTGCAGTTGCGTGCAGTTGAGTTGAGTGCAGTTCAGGTGAGCTCAGTGGAGTTGAGTTGAGTGCAGTTGAGTGCACTTGAGTTGAGTTGAGTGCAATTGAGATGAGTTGAGTGCAGTTGAGATGAGTTGACTTGGGTGCAGTTGAGGTGTTGAATTGAGTGCAGTTGAGATGTGTTGCGTTGAGTGCAGTTGAGATGAGGTCAGTGCTGTTGAGATGAGTTGACTTGAGTGCAGTTGAGATGAGTTGAGTGCAGTTGAGTTGAGTTAAGTGCAGTTGAGTTGAGTGCAGTTGAGATGAGTTGATTTGAGTGCAGTTGAGATGAGTTGAGTTGAGTGCAATTGAGTTGAGTTGAGTGCAGTTAAGTTGAGTGGTTCAGTGCAGTTGAGTTGAGTGCAGTTGAGTTCAGATATGTTGAGTGCAGTTGAGATGAAATGAGTTTTGTGATGAGTTGGGTTGAGTTGAATTGATTGCATTTGAGGAGTTGAGTGCAGTGGAGATGAGTTGAGTTGAGTGCAGTTGAGATGAGTTGAGTGCAGTTGATATGAGTTGAGGGCAGTTCAGATGAGTTGAGTGCAGTTGAGATGAGTTGAGTGCAGTTGAGATGAGTTGAGTGCAGTTCAGTTGAGTGCAGATGAGTTGAGATTAGTTGAGTGCAGTTGAGATGAGTTGAATGCAGTTGAGATGAGTTGAGTGCAATTGAGATAGTTGAGATGAGTAGAGTGCAGTTAAGTTGAGTCGAGTTCAGTTGAGATGATTTGAGTTGAGTGCAGTTGAGTGCAGTTGAGATGTGTGCAGTTGAGTGCAATTGAGTGCAGTGCATTGGAGTTGAATTGAGTGCAGTTGAGTTGAGTGCAGTTGAGCTGAGTTGAGTACAGTTGAGATGAGTTGAATTGAGTGCAGTTGATATGAGAAGTGCAGATTAGTTGAGTGCAGTTGAGCGCAGTTGAGTGCAGTTCAGTTGAGTGCAGGTGAGTTCAGAGGAGTTGAGTGCAGTTCAGTGCAGTCGATTTGAGTTGAGTGCAGTTCAGATGAGTTGATTTGAGTTGAGTGCAGTTGAGATGAGTTGAGTTGAGAGTAGTTGAGATGAGATGAGTTGAATGCAGTTAAGTTGTGTGCAGTTGAGATGAGTTGAGTTGACTTGAGTCGAGTGTAGTTGAGTTGAGTTGAGTGCAGATGAGTTGAGATTAGTTGAGTGCAGTTGGGATGAGTTGAATGCAGTTGAGATGAGTTGAGTGCAATTGAGATAGTTGAGATGAGTAGAGTGCAGTTAAGTTGAGTCGGGTTCAGTTGAGATGATTTGAGTTGAGTGCAGTTGAGTTGAGTGCAGATGAGCTGAGTTGAGTTGAGTGCAGTTGGGTTGAGAGCAGTTGAGTGCAGTTGAGATGAGTTGTGTGCAGTTGAGTGCAGTTGAGTGCAGTGCATTTGAGTTGAATTGAGTGCAGTTGAGTTGAGTGCAGTTGAGCTGAGTTGAGTACAGTTGAGATGAGTTGAATTGAGTGCAGTTGAGATGAGTTAAGTGCAGTTTAGTTGAGTGCAATTGAGCGCAGTTGAGTGCAGTTGAGTTGAGTGCAGGTGAGTTCAGTGGAGTTGAGTTGAGTGCAGTTGATTTGAGTTGAGTGCAGTTGAGTGCAGTTGATTTGAGTTGAGTGCAGTTGTGATAAGTTGAATTGAGTGCAGTTGAGATGAGTTGAGTGCAGTTGAGATGTGTTGGGTGCAGTTGATATGTGTTGAGTTGAGTGCGCTTGAGATGAGTTGAGTTCAGAGCAGTTGAGATGAGATGAGTTGAGTTGTGTGCAGTTGAGTTGAAAGCAGATGGGATGAGATGAGGTGAGGGCAGTTGAGATGAGTGGAGTGCAGTTGAGTTGAGTGCAATTGAGATGAGTTGAGGAGTGCAGATTAGATGAGTTGAGTTGAGTTGCGTTGATATGGGTTGAGTTGAGTACAGTTGAGTACAGTTGAGATGAGTTGAGTTGAGCGCAGTTGAGATGAGTTGAGGGCAGTTGAGATGAATTGAATGCTGGTAAGTTGAGTGCAGTTGAGTTGAGAGCAGTTGATTGAGTGCGTTTCAGTGCAGTTGAGTGCAGTTGAGTGCAGTTTAGGTGAGTTGAGTTGAGTGCAGTTGAGATGAGTTGAGTGCAGTTGAGATGAGTTGAGTGCAGGTGAGTTGAGTGCAATTGAGTTGAGATGAGTTAAGTGCTGTTGAGACGTGTTGAGTGCAGTTGAGATGAGTTGATGCATTTGAGATGAGTTGAGATGAGTGGAGTGCAGTTGAGTTGAGTTCAGTTGAGATGAGTTGAGTTGAGAGCAGTTGAGTTGAGTGCTGTTGAGATAAGTTGAGTTGAGTTCAGTGCCGTTGAGTGCAGTTGAGGTGAGTTGTGTGAAGTTGAGTGCAGTTGAGTTCAGTGCAGTTGAGTTCAGTGCTGTGGAGTTGATTTGAGTGCAGTTTAGTGCATTGAGTTGAGTTGAGTGCAGTTGAGATGAGATGAGGTGAGTACAGTTGAGATGAGTACAGTTGAGTGCAGTTGAGATGAGTCGCGTTGAGTGCAGTTAACGTGAGTGTAGTTGAGTGTAGTTGAGTTGAGTGCAGTGGAGTGCAGTTGAGTTATGTGGAATTGAGTTGAGTGTAGTTGAGTGCAATTGAGTTGAGTTGAGTGCAGTTGGGATAAGTTGAATTGAGTGCAGTTGACATGAGTTGAGTGCAGTTGAGATGAGTTGAGTTGAGTGCAGTTGAGATGAGATGAGATGAGTTGAGTGCAGTTGAAAGTAGATAGGATGAGATGAGTTGAGGGCAGTTGAGATGAGTTGAGTTGAGTGCTGTTTAGTTGAGTGCAATTGAGTTGAGTTGAGTTGAGTGCAAATGAGATGAGTTGAGTGGTGTTGAGATGAGTTGAGTTGAGATGAGTTTAGTTGAGATGGGTTGAGTTGTGTGCAGTTGCGTGCAGTTGAGTTGAGTGCAGTTGAGATGTGTTGAGTTTAGTGCAGTTGCGTGCAGTTGAGTTGTGTTGAGTGCAATTGAGTTGAGTGCAGTTGAGTTGAATTGATGGCAGTTGAAATGAGTTGAGGGCAGGTGAGTGCAGTTAAGTAGGGTGCAGTTGAGTTGAGTGCAGTTGCGTTGAATGCATTTCAGTGCGGTTGAGTTGAGTTGAGTTGAGTGCTGTTGAGTGCAGTTGAGTCGAGATAAGTTGAGTGCAGTTGAGATGAGTTGAGTTGAGTTGCGCGCAGTTGAGACGATTTGAGTTGAGTGCAGTTGCGTGCAGTTGAGTTGAGTGCAGTTGAGATGTGTTGAGTTTAGTGCAGTTGCGTGCAGTTGAGTTGTGTTGAGTGCAATTGAGTTGAGTGCAGTTGAGTTTAGTGCAGTTGAGTTGAGTGCAGTTGAGTTGAGTGCAGTAGAGTTGAGTTGAATTCAGTTGAGAAGACATGAGTTGAGTGCATTTGATATGTGCAGTTGACATGTGTTGAGTTGAGTGCCGTTGCGTTCAGTTGAGTTGCGATGAGTGCAATTGAGTTGAATGCAGTTGAGTTTAGTGCCGTTGAGTTGAGTACAGTTGAGTTGAGTGCAGTTGAGTTGAGTGCAGTTGAGTTGAGTTGAATTCAGTTGAGTTGAGATGAGTTGAGTGCCGTTGAGGTGTGTTGAGCTGAGTTGAGTGCAGTTGAGTTGAGTGCAGTTGGGATGAGTTGAGTGCAGTTGAGATGAGTTCAGTGCAGTTGAGTTGAGTTGAGTTTCGGGCAGTTGAGATGAGTTGATTTGAGTTGAGTGCAGTTGAGATGAGTTGATTTGAGTGTAGTTGAGTTGAGATGAGTTGAATGCAGTTGAGTTGTGTGCAGTTGAGATGAGTTGAGTTGACTTGATTTGAGTGTAGTTGAGTTGAGTGCAGATGAGTTGAGATTAGTTGAGTGCAGTTCGGATGAGTTGAATGCAGTTGAGATGAGTTGAGTGCAATTGAGATAGTTGAGATGAGTAGAGTGCAGTTAAGTTGAGTCGGGTTCAGTTGAGATGATTTGAGTTGAGTGCAGTTGAGTTGAGTCCAGATGAGCTGAGTTGAGTTGAGTGCAGTTGAGATGAGTTTAGTTGAGTGCAGTTGAGTGCAGTTGAGATGAGTTGTGTGCAGTTGAGTGCAGTTGAGTGCAGTGCATTGGAGTTGAATTGAGTGCAGTTGAGTTGAGTGCAGTTGAGCTGAGTTGAGTACAGTTGAGATGAGTTGAATTGAGTGCAGTTGAGGTGAGTTAAGTGCAGTTTAGTTGAGTGCAGTTGAGCGCAGTTGAGTGCAGTTGAGTTGAGTGCAGGTGAGTTCAGTGGAGTTGAGTTGAGTGCCGTTGAGTGCAGTTGATTTGAGTTGAGTGCAGTTGAGTGCAGTTGATTTGAGTTGAGTGCAGTTGTGATGAGTTGAATTGAGTGCAGTTGAGATGAGTTGAGTGCAGTTGAGATGAGTTGGGTGCAGTTGATATGTGTTGAGTTGAGTGCAGTTGAGTGCGCTTGAGATGAGTTGAGTTCAGAGCAGTTGAGATGAGATGAGTTGAGTTTTGTGCAGTAGAGTTGAAAGCAGATGGGATGAGATGAGTTGAGGGCAGTTGAGATGAGTGGAGTGCAGTTGAGTTGAGTGCAATTGAGATGGGTTGAGGAGTGCAGATGAGATGAGTTGAGTTGAGTTGAGTTTAGATGGGTTGAGTTGAGTACAGTTGAGTACAGTTGAGATGAGTAGAGTGCAGGTGAGATGAGTTGAGTGTAGGTGAGATGAGTTGACTGCAGTTAAGTTGAGTGCAGTTGAGTTGAGTGCATTTGAGTTGAATGCGTTTCAGTGCAGTTGAGTGCAGTTGAGTGCAGTTGAGGTGAGTTGAGTTGAGTGCAGTTGAGATGAGTTGCGTTGAGTGCAGTTGAGATGAGTTGAGTGCAGTTGAGATGAGTTGAGTGTAGGTGAGATGAGTTGAGTGCAGTTGAGATGAGTTGAGTGCAATTGAGTTGAGATGAGTTAAGTGCTGTTGAGACGAGTTGAGTGCAGTTGAGATGAGTTGATGCATTTGAGATGAGTTGAGATGAGTAGAGTGCAGTTGAGTTGAGTTGGGTTCAGTTGAGATGAGTTGATGTGAGAGCAGTTGAGTTGAGTGCTGTTGAGATAAGTTGAGTTGAGTTCAGTGCCGTTGAGTGCAGTTGAGTTGAGTTGTGTGAAGTTGAGTGCAGTTGAGTTGAGTGCAGTTGAGTTCAGTGCAGTGGAGTTGAGTTGAGTGCAGTTTAGTGCATTGAGTTGAGTGCAGTTGAGATGAGATGAGTTGAGTACAGTTGAGATGAGTTGAGTTGAGTGCAGTTGAGATGAGTCGCGTTGAGTGCAGTTAAGTTGAGTGCAGTTGAGTATAGTTGAGCTGACTGCAGTTAAGTTCTGTGGAATTGAGATGAGTGTAGTTGAGTGCAATTGAGTTGAGTTGAGTGCAGTTGGGATAAGTTGAATTGAGTGCAGTTGACATGAGTTGAGTGCAGATGAGATGAGTTGAGTTCAGTGCAGTTGAGATGAGATGAGATGAGTTGAGTTGAGTGCAGTTGAAAGCAGATAGGATGAGATGAGTTGAGGGCAGTTGAGATGAGTTGAGTTGAGTGCTGTTGAGTTGGGTGCAATTGAGTTGAGTTGAGTTGAGTGCAAATTAGATGAGTTGAGTTGTGTTGAGATGAGTTGAGATGAGTTTAGTTGAGATGGGTTGAGTTGTGTGCAGTTGTGATGAGTTGAGGGCAGTTGAGATGAGTTGATGGCAGTTGAGTGCAGTTAAGTAGGGTGCAGTTGAGGCGAGTGCAGTTGCGTTGAATGCATTTCAGTGCGGTTGTGTTGAGTTGAGTTGAGTGCTGTTGAGTGCAGTTGAGTCGAGATAAGTTGAGTGCAGTTGAGATGAGTTGTTGAGTTGCGCGCAGTTGAGTCGATTTGAGTTGAATGCAGTTGCGTGCAGTTGAGTTGAGTGCAGTTGTGATGTGTTGAGTTTAGTTCAGTTGCGTGCAGTTGAGTTGTGTTGAGTGCAATTGAGTTGAGTGCAGTTGAGTTGAGTGCAGTTGAGTTGAGTTGAATTCAGTCGAGATGAGATGAGTTGAGTGCATTTGATATGTGCAGTTGAGATGTGTTGAGTTGAGTGCCGTTGCGTGCAGTTGAGTGCAGTTGAGTTTAGTGCCGTTGAGTTGAGTGCAGTTGAGTTGAGTGCAGTTGAGTTGAGTGCAGTTGAGTTGAGTTGAATTCAGTTGAGTTGAGATGATTTGTGTGCAGTGGAGATGAATGCAGCTCAGTGCAGTTGAGATGAGTTGAGTTGAGATGCGTTGAGTGCCGTTGAGATGTGTTGAGCTGAGTTGAGTGCACTTGAGTTGAGTGCAGTTGGGATAAGTTGAGTTCAGTTGAGATGAGTTCAGTGCAGTTGAGTTGAGTTGAGTTTCGGGCAGTTGAGATGAGTTGATTTGAGTTGTGTGCAGTTGAGATGAGTTGAGTTGACTTGAGTTGAGTGTAGTTGAGTTGAGTGCAGTTGAGAAGGGTTGAGTTGAGTTGTGTGCTGCTGAATTGTTTCCAGTGCAGTTGAGATGAGTTGAGTTTAGTGCAGTTGAGTTGATTTGAGTGCAGTTTAGTGCAGTTGAGTGATGTAAAGTTGAGTGCAGATGAGATGAGTTGCGTTGAGTGCAGGTGAGATGAGTTGAGTGCAGTTGAGTTGATTAGAGTGCAGTTCAGTGCAGTTCAGTGCAGTCGAGTTGAGTTCAGTGCAGTTGAGTGCAGTAGAGTTGAGTTCAGTGCAGTTGAGTACAGTAGAGTTGATTTCAGGACAGTTGAGATTAGTTGAGTTCAGTGCAGTTGAGATTAGTTGAGTTGTGTTCAGTTCAATTGATATGAGTTGAGTTGAGTTCCGTATAGTTGTGGTTAGTTGAATTGTGGTCAGTTCAGTTGTCTTTAGTTGAATTCAGTCTAGTAATGCCCCTGCCCCACTTAGGAAATCTGAACGAAGACCTCTGGAGACTTTGCGCCCCACCCAAGTTTTCCGTGCGGTTCCCCAAGGTTCCGGGAGGTTTTTGTCGGAGGTTGCAATTAAGACCTTCCACTACCTGCAACCTCCGGCAACCACCGTCAACTAGCATCACAACCGGCTTTGACTAAAAAATACCGATTTTTAAAACGGCAATCTATTTTTAGTCGCAACCGGTTTTGAATTTTTTGAAATAATCGCCGGAACATAGAAGAAGCGGAAACCACTTTGGACCATTAGGGAGACTGACAAAACCCTCCGGTAACCGCACGGAAACCTTGGGTGGGGCGCAATGTCTCCAGAGGTTTCCGTTCACGTTTCCGAAGTGGGACAGGAGCATAAAGGTGAGCTAAGTTGCGCTGAGTGCAGTTCAGCTGAGTTGAGTTCAGTGTAATTGGGCTGGGTTGAATGCATTTGTGTTGACTTTAGTTCAGTTAGGGAGTTGCGTTACTGCAGTTGTATTACTGCAGTTGCATCGAGTTTGATGATGCTGAGTTGTGCTTCGTGCAACGGAGATGAGTGCAGTTGTGTTGAGTTCACTGCAGTTGAGTTTACTGCAGTTGAGTTTAGTACGTTTGTTGAGTTTAGTGCAGTCGAGTTCAGTGCAAATGTGTTGAGGTGAATATGAGTGAAGTTGAGTGCAGTTGTGTTGAGATACGTTGAGTGCCGTTGAGATGAGTTGAGTTGAGTTGAATTCAGTTGAGATGAGTTGAGTTGAGTGTAGTTGAGATGAGTACAGTGCAGTTGAGATGAGTTGGGTTGAGTGCAGTTGAGATGAGTTGAGTTGAGTGCAGTTGAGAAGAGTTGAGTTGAGTGCAATTGCGTGCAGTTGAGTTTAGTGCCGTTGAGATGTGTTGAGTTGAGTGCAGTTGCGTGCAGTTGAGTTGTGTTGAGTACAGTTGAGTTGAGTGCAGTTGAGTTGAGTGCAGTTGAGTTGAGTTGAATTCAGTTGAGATGAGATGAGTTGAGTGTAGTTGAGATGAGTGCAGTTGAGTGCAATTGAGTGCAGTTGAGTGCAGTTGAGTTGAAATGAGTTGAGGGCAGTTGAGTTGAGTGCAGTTGAGATGAGTTGAGTGCAATTGAGATGAGGTGAGTGCAGTTGAGATGAGTTCAGTTTAGTGCAGTTGAGATGCCTTGGTTTGAGTTGAGTGCAGTTGAGATGATTTGAGTTGAGTGCAGTTGAGATGAGATGAGTTGAGTGCAGTTGAGTTGTGTGCAGTTGAGATGAGTTGAGTTGAGTGCGGTTGAGTGCAGTTGAGTTGAGTGCAGTTGAGTTGGGTTGAGATGGGTTGAGTTGAGTTGTGTGCTGCTGAATTGAGTTCAGTGCATTTGAGATGAGTTTAGTTGAGTGCTGTTGAGATGAGTCGAGTTGCTTTGAGTGCAGTTTAGTGCAGTTTATTGCATTAGAGCGCAGTTGAGATAGTTGAGTTGAGTGCAGTTGAGATGAGATGAGTGCAGTTAAGTTGATTTGAGTGCAGTTCAATGCAGTTGAGTTGAGGTCAGTGCAATTGAGATGTTGAGTTCAGTTCAGTGCAGTTGAGATTAGTTGAGTTGTTTTCAGTGCAATTGATATGAGTTGAGTTGAGTTCAGTGCAGTTGTCGTTAGTTGAATTGAGTTCAGTGCAGTTGTCTTTAGTTGAATTGAGTCTGGTAAGGGTGGGCTAAGTTGCGCTGAGTGCAGTTGAGTTGAGTTGAATTCAGTGTAATTGGGTTGCGTTGAATGCAGTTGTGTTGACTTTAGTCCAGATGAGGAGTTGCGTTACTTCAGTTGTATTACTGCAGTTGCATCGAGTTTGATGATCTTGAGTTGAGTTTCGTGCAACGGAGATGAGTGCAGCTGTGTTGAGTTCACTGCAGTTGAGTTTATTGCAGTTGAGTTTAGTACGTTTGAGTTGAGTTTAGTGCAGTCGAGTTTTGTGCAGATGTGTTGAGGTGAATTGAGATTGGTATAGTTGAGTATACTTAAGTTAGGTTGAGTTGAGTTCAGTGCAGTTGAGTAGAGTGCAGTTGAGTTTAGAGCATTTCAGTTGAGTTTAATGATGTTGAGTTGAATTGAGGTTAGTGCAGCGGAGTTGTATGCAGTTGTGTTGAGGTTAATGCTGTTGAGGAGTTGAGTCAGTGCATTTGAATTTGGTGCAGGTGAGTGTGGTATATTCAGTGTACTTGAGTTGAGTTCAGTGAAGATGAGTTAAATATAAGAAAGAACTGCAGATGCTGTAAAAAGCGAAGTGAGCCAACCCAACGCCTGATATCTCGGCAGACTCGTGCTGTGCTGCCCTGCCCGTACCCCAGCAGTTGCCGCAGCCACCTCCTATGCCCAGAAAAAACTCCATCTGAAACGCGATGCCCAGAAGAGATTTTTCGACAAGTCCAGCAGACACTAACACCTCTTTCTATTGGGCAAGTTGTACGCCTTCAGACCGACAAGGGCTATGGCCGTTTGGGTCACATCAACAGCCCTGCAAAAGAGCCGCGCTCGTACCTGGTGAGCGCCGAAGCAAGAAGTTACAGACGCAACCGTCAACATCTCCTTCCCTTGCAGGACCCACGTTCTGTGGTCTTGTATCCAGAAGCCACGCGTCTGCTTTACCGTTCTACTGTCGGACTGTCACTTCCCTCGAGCTCTGCTGCTGCAGATCAACCATTGGCCATGCCCACTACGCCCTCACCACAACTTTCGGCGCCCCGCTTTCCAGCTTCGCCGTGTTAACCCCACCGGGTCTCCGATGCTCTCCCCGCATGGGTCCCCGGTTACTTCCACGGTGAAGGGAGGAGACGCGGATCTATACCGCAAGCGCGCGGGACGGATTTGTAGAACACCCCTTAGGTACGGGGATTTTATTTAAACCATCTCTACGTCCCTGTATGCGCTATTAGTGTATCGGGTACTGTATTATTTAGTCATCACATAATGGTGTGTTTATTATTTCAGGTCATCTGTATTTAGATGTGCTTCACTTTTAATTCTACAAGGAAATATGTAGATTGGTTACTTCACACGAACCAATGTATTGCTTTATTACTAGAAGCTCCGCCTACTGCACTTTTCATAATATCGGAACCCACCTTGTGCTGTCAGTCTATGCTGCTACACAGATGAAGCAACATGCTGTAATGTAATACAACTGCCTTTCAATAAATACTGTTGTACAATGTTCGTGAGAATGACTGGGTCATTTGACAGGTGTGTTGAGTTTAGTGCAGTTGAGTTGAGATTACTGCAGTTTAGTTTGATACAGTTGAGTTAGGCAAAATTTAGTTGACTTTGTTTTGTAGTTGAGTTGCGAGGATTTAAGTGCAGTTGAGTTGGGTTTAGTACAATTGATTTTAGTATGGTGCACTTGAGTTAAGTTCAATGCAGTTGAATGGAGTTTAGTGTAGTTGTGTTGAGGTCACTTCGGCTCAGTTGAGTTAAGTTTAGTGCAGTTCAGTTTAGTGCAGTTGGTTGAGTGCAGTTGGGTTGAGTGTAGGTTGGTTGATGTTCGTGCTGTTCAAGAGATGAGTTTAGTGCAGATGCGTTGCGTTTGGTGCAGCTGATTGAATTAAGTGCAGTTGAGTTGACTTGTGTTTACCGCAGTTGAGTTGAGGTGTATTGTGCTGTGTTGAGTTTAGTGCAGTTGAGTTGCTAGTAATTTAGTTTACTGGATTTCAGTTTAGAATGGTTTTATTAATCTGTAGCTCTTATCCACTACTCTAGTAATAATTCCGGTCAACCTCTTCTGCACTCTTTCTAAAACCACCATATCCTTCTTGGATAAGGGTGAACATAACTGAACACAATACACGCTAACCAATTTGATGTAATGTTGCATCCTGCCTTCCCTGACTTGTTTAGGTTGTGAAGGTTTCGGTACGATCCGATAAATTGTCATCAAATACATTCTTGCTCCACAGGTACTGGTGGACTCCAAGATTCCTTAGTTATAAATTAAACTGTAGACAACTGAGTTAAAATGTTCATTCTGAATGCATGTCATTAAATATTATTCACGCCCTTCTGTTACTTCCACAGGAGGTTCAAATGGATAAGATAAGAACGGAGGCTACGGTCAAGTTTTTGCGATTTAATATATTCTTCACTTAATCCACAAACAGTTGTGTGCAGTTCTGTTGAGTTTAATGTTGGTAAGGATTTGCGTTTAGCAAGCGAACCTCTGCGTCACCTGGAAAGTCTGCTTAGGTCTTCCGATGGAGTCAAGGGGCGAGGACAATCGACAAGTGTAGCATTTCCTGCGGTTGCAAGGACAAGTGCCAGGGGAGTGTGTGGTTTGGGTGGGACGGGACGATTTGATCATGAATTTACGGAGGGAACGGTCTCTACAGAAAGCCGAAAGTGGAGGAGTTGGGAAGATGTGGCCAGTGGTGGGTTCCCGTTGGAGGTAGCGAAAATGTCGGAGGATTATCTGTTGTATGTGACGGCTGGTAGGGTGAAGGTGAGGACAAGATGGACTCTGCCCTTGTTACGAGTGAGAACGGAGCTACGGGATGTAGAAGAGACGCTGGTGAGAGACTCATCTATACTCGAAGAGGGGAACCCCCGTTCCCAAAGGAATGCGGACATCTCCGATGCCCTTGTTTCGAACACCCCTTCCAGGGTGCAGTTGCAGAGTTCGGAGGAATTGGGAGTAAGAGATAGAATCCTTACAGGAAACAGGTTTGGAAGAGGTGCAGTCCAGATAGCCATGGGAGACAGTGGATTTGTAGTAGATGTCGTCAGTATTATGTTACCTGCGATGGAGATAGTGAGGTTTAGAAACGGTAGGGAGATGCCGGAGTTAAGTTTATAGCAGTGAATCTGAGTTGTGTTTAGTGCAGTTGATTGAATTTCGAGCAATTGAGTTCAGTTTAGTACAGTGCACTTGAGTTGAGTGTAGTTGAGTTGAGTGAAGTTATATTGACGTTAGTGCGGTTGAGGAGTTGAGTTGAGTGCTGTTAAGTTGTGTTGAGTTTAGTGCAGCTGAGTTGAGTTGTATTTAGTGCCGTTGAGTTGAATGCAGATGAGTTGGATTTACGCAAAGAAGTTGACTTGAGTGCAGTTAACTTGTGCAGTTGGGTTAAGTTGCATGTACTTGAATTAACCACTGTAGTGTTGCGGTAAATGCAGTTGATTTGAGTTCACTGGTGTTAGATTTAGTGCAGTTGAATTTAGTGTAGTTGCGATGAATTTATTGCAGTTCAGGAGTTGAATTTAGTGCAGATGCTTGAGTTTGGTGCAGTTGATTTAAGTGCAGTTGGGTTGAGTTTAGTGCAGTTGGGTTGAGTTGAATGCAGATAAGTTGAGTTCCGTTCAGTACACTTGTGTAAAGGTAAATGCAGTTTAGTGGAGTTGAGTTTAGTGGAGTTTACTTTCGTGCAATTGATTTGTGTTGAGTTGAGTTTAGTGCAGTTTGGTTTAATGCATTTTAGTTGAGATGAGGTTAGTGCTATTGAGTTTAATGTTGTTCAGTTGAATATAATGCAGTTAAGTTGTGTTTCTGTTAGGTTAGTTTAGTGGAGCGGAGTTGAGTGCAGTTGTGTTGAGTGTAGTGCAGTTTTGTAGTCGAGTTTAGTGCAGTAGAGCTGAGTTTAGTGCAGTTCAGTTGAGGTGAATTGAGTGCAGTAGAGTTGTATTTAGTGCAGTTGAGTTCAGTGCAGTTGAGATTAGTGCAGTTGAGTTAGTACAGTTTAGATAGGTACAATTTTTTGGGTTATTGCAGTTGAGTTGAGTGTCCTGCAGTTTTGTTGCAATGATTTAAGTGCCGTTGATTTGGGTCTAGTGCAGTTGATTTTAGTATGGTGCACCTGAGTCAAGTTCAATACAGTTGAGTGGAGTTGGGTGCAGTTGTGTTGATGTTAATGCAGGTTCTCTGAGGAGTTTAGTGCAGTTATGTTGATGTTCGTGCAGTTAAGGAATTGACTTAATTGCAGTAGCGTTTGGTGCAGCTGAGTTAAGTTTAATGCAGCTGAATTGATATTTGTTTACTGCAGGTGAATTGTGTTGATTTGACTTAAGATGAGGGCAGTTGAGTTGTTTTTAATTTACTTTAGTGAATTTCAGTTTAGATATATTTACTAACCTGTAGATCGTACCCACCACTCTGGAAATAATTCTGGTCAACATATGTTGCACACTTTCTAAAACCACCATCTTGTTTTAGGGTAAACATAACTGAACACAATACACCCTCACCTAATTGCTGTAATGTTGCATCCTGCCTTCCCTGACCTCGGAGTGTAGTTTTTGGTTGCGATGGTTTGGGCCCGATTCGATAACTTGTCATGTAAAGGCTCTGTCTCACGGTGTTGCGGTCATCGGCGGTGAAGCGCGGTGAAGCGCGGCGTCCCCGGTAGTGGCTACGGCGAGAGCGCCGAGCCTATGCCACGGGAGCGCCGCACGGATGCTGCGCGTGGACCGAGTGATTTAAGTACGGTTGGTCCCACGAGCTTGCGGTAAGTTAAAAAAAAGGGCGGGCCGACTGCGATGACGTCATTCCGGATCTGCGGGGCTGTGGCGGCGGAGGTGCTGATCGCGGCGCTGTGGCGGCGGCTGTGGCGGCGGCCGTGCTGATCGCGGCGCTGGCGGAGGCTCTGGCGGTGAAGGTTCTACTTACGGCGCTCGTGCCACACTGGCGGCGGCTGCGGCGGCGACCGTGCCGCACTCGTGCATCACTAGCGGCGGCTGTGCGGTAGGAACATATGTTTGAACAGTGTTGTTTTTTTTTTAGCACCGTGCGGTCCCGGATTTGCGCGTTTGACCGAGCCCGCCGTCTCTGGCGGCCCAGGAGCGGTAGATAGTTCCTGTTTCGCCGCCAATGACCGCAGACTCGTGCGACAGGTCTTTAAGGCTTACTATCTCCATAGGTACTGGTAGACTCCAAGATTCCTCAGCTACAAAATATACTGTATTTGACTAAGTTAAAATGTTCTTTTCTGAATTCGTCATCAAATATTATTCACGCCAGTCTATTTCTCCCACAGGAGGGTCAAGTGGATACGATAAGAAGGGAGGCTACGATAAATTTATTGTAGTTTAATATATTCTTCACTTAATTCGCAAAACACTGATGGACAGGTGACAGTCAATGTTGGAATAACGAAGAAGGCTAAATGACCAGGGTTAATGATTGATGTGGACGACCTGACAGTGGAGACCACGTCAGTGAGAGGAGCCTAATTCCCTCACGGTTGGCTTTACAAGGAGGGAAAGGGTAGAGAATGAAGCAGGACTCCCAGCGATCAACGGTTGATGTTTTTGAGTTGAATTTAGGGCAATTGAGTTGTATATAGCTGTGTTTAGTACAGTTGAGTTGAGTTTAGTCCAATTGTGTTGAGTTGAATTTAATGCAGTTGCGTTAATGCAGATGAGTTGTTTACTGCAGTTAATATGAATGCAATTGGGTTCGTGTTCGTACAGTTGAGTGGAGTTCAATGCAGTTGATTTGAGTGAAGTGAGGTGAGAGAGTTTATGCAGTTGCGTTGAATGCAAATGGTTTGTGGTTAGTGCAGTTGAGTTTAGTATAGTTTAGTTGAGGTTAGTGCAGTTGGGTTGAGTTGAGTTTAGTTTAGTGGAGTTCAGTTTAGTGCAGTTGACTTTAGTTGAGGTTAGTGCAGTTGAGTTTAGTACAGTTGCGTTAGTTACAATTTAGTTGGCCTGTTTATTGTAGTTAAGTTGAGTTGTGTTTAGTGCAGTGGATTTTAGTATGGTGCACATGAGTCAAGTTCAATGCAGTTGAGTGAAGTTAATTTGAGTGGAGTACAATGCTGTTCATAGACTACAGTTCAGCCTTCAACACCATAGCCCCACCAGACTGGCCGAGAAGCTGCTGGAATTGGGGCTCAACACCCCCCTGTGTGCCCGGGTCCTGGACTTTCACCCCGCCAGGCCCCAGGAAGTCAAGATGGGAGGATATACAACGAAGTCCCACACCATGAGCACAGTACCCCCCCCCCCCAGGGTTGCGTCCTCAGCCCCTACTTTACTTCCTGTACACACATGAATGTGTGGCCAAGTTCAGCTCCAACTCGATAATCAAGTTTGCTGATGACACTGTGGTGGTGGGCCTGATCTCAGATAACGATGAGAAGGCCTATCGGGAGGAGGTGGCTGATCTGGCACTCTGGTGTCAGGCCAACAGCCTCCTCTTGGATATAAAAAAAACGAAGGAGCTGATCGTGGACTTTAGGTGGGCAAATCATCCGAGGACGTACACACCGTTGAAGTTAAATGGGGATGCTGTGGATAGGGTGAGCTATTTTAAATACCTGGGAGTCCACATCTCTGAGGATATGACATAGACATCACACATGCAGCACTCGTGAGTAAGGCAAGGCAGCGCCTTTACCACCTCAGGCAATTGAGGAAATTCAGAGTGCCTCTGAGGGTCCTCCAGTGCTTCTACTCAGCGACTGTGGAAAGCATCTTGTCCGGAAATATCACGATTTGGTTTGGGAACTGCTTTGCCCAGGATAGGACGGCTCTGCAGAGAGTAGTGCATTCGGCCGAACGCACGATGGGAACTACACTCGCCCCCCTGCAGGAACTATGAATCAGAAGGTGCAACTCCAGAGCCAACAAGATCATAGGAGACCCGTTCCACCCCAGCACCGGACTGTTCCAGCTGCAACGGTCAGGCAAACGCCTCCGTAGCCATGCTGTAAGAAAGGAGAGAATGAGAAGTAGTTTCTTCCCAGAGGCCATTAGGACTGTAAACTCCTATCTCTCCAGGGACTAACTTTACTGTAGCATTTTACTGCTGTGTGGTGTATTTTAAAAATTGCTGTTATTTTCCTTTTTCTTCCCTCCCCCCCCACAATTATGTAATATGTGAATATGTGATTTTACTTCGGAGTCACGTGAGTGACTACGTGAAGAGCCCGCCAGCCCGCATGCGCGTCATTATCGTCTAACGCATTGCGCAACGACTGACTGGCGGGCGCGTTGCTCCTTCCAGCGGTAAGTTTAAACTTGAAGGAAAGTTTTTCAACTTATTCCCAGGTTCTGTTTTTCTTTTTCCTTGCAGGAATCCCTGTTACAGAGGTTTTCCTGCTGGAGGGAATCCCAGTCTCGATCCACGGGGAACCGGTTATGAACCGCGGGGAATCCCGTTCACGGACCGCGGGGAACCGATTATGGACCGCAGGGAACCCGGTCATGGACCGCGGGGAAAACCGGCTACGGACCGCGCGGAACCGGCTAAGGGAACCGCGGAATGTGTGGGTAGCCGGCAGCCGTCGTGTTCACTACCCAGGTCGCTGACAGTGCGGTCAGCGACTTCCGAATGCCTCGAATCCGCTGTGGTTCCCCAGAAAGAGGGTAAGGCCAAAAGTAAGAAGGATAGGAACCGCTGTGGTTCCCCAGAAAGGGGGTAAAGCCATGAGTAAAACGGATAGGAACCGGTGTGGTTCCCCAGAAAGGGGGAAAGGCCAAAGGTAAGACGGTTAGGAACCGCTGTGGTTCCCCAGAAAGGGGGTAAGGCCAAAAGTAAGGCGGTTAGGACCGCTGTGGTTCCCCAGAAAGGGGGTAAGGCCAAACGTTAGACGGATAGGCCTGTCGACTCAGATATAGGTACGTCCTCTGACGTTCAACCCAGATGGGGCATGGATAGCGCCCTCGGGCTTTTATCCCACAAATATGATGCTCCATCCTGACATGGTCCATGGACGGGGCCATATCAGCACAAGTCTCCTCGGGGCCTACGGCAGCATCTGTTTCAGGGCTACTTACAAATCTCCCTCTCTGTGCAGGGGAATGCGAGGGGTCAGCGTGTAAATGACTCCAAACTCGGATGTATGTCCGTGGACCATACTGGAGTACATGCGTAAGGTTCAGGATCAGCTACCACACGTCACATCATTACAGACTCAGGTGACGGCTGAAGATTCCATGCACCTGGATATTATTCCTGGAAGTACCGGCAGTGAACAACCCTATCTGGGGTGATATTGGAGGGGGCATAAAAATCCAGGAGATAAAACTCCAACAAATTTTAAAAATTACTGGCCTGGTGTTGATGTGCGATGCACACTTCGAAATGAACTGCTTTCGGACCAACGCCATCAGACCTGCCTTAAAATCCAAATTTGCAGGCTCATGTAATGCCAGCAATGTCCAGCCGCCGAATCTTCACTTTGGGGAAGACCTATCCAACAGGTAAGACCTCGATGAGGAAGCAAAAGCTGTCAGACTAATCAAGGTACCAACGATGGCAAAGATTCATCGTTTCGGCGATAACACACCCCACGCCTCCATCGGGAGCAAGAGGTTCATTGAAGCGTAGGAAACTTCGTTACTGTCTAACAACTGATTTCCATAGGATATTTATGGCATGCATCGATCTCAAAGACACATATTATTCAGTTCCCATTCACAGGGATCACCGGATATATTTGAAATTTAGCTGGATGGGGCAGTTATAACAGCAAAGCGTTGCAAAATGGGCTAACTTCTGCTCCCAGGTTATTTACCAAATTAATAAAACCGATGCTTGGGCTGCTCAGAGCCCCAAAACACTTGTTATGGCCTAACTGGATGAAATTCTAAACACTGTATTTTGCTAAAAATTAACAGGTCAGCCGCAAACTATATAGAGAAATTGAGGTTTCTCATCCATCCGGTTAAATTTAGGTTGATACCAACTAGCGTAATTGACTGTTGGGATTTACCTTTAACTATTAATTTGTTTGTAACTCCGCCCGGGGGCAAGAGATTACAATTAGTAGAAGCGGCCTTCTATTCATCAAGTGGCCAGTGTAATTAGCAATATAGTGGCTGTGTTTTCAGCTGCGCAATTTGGGCCTTTGCATTATCAGAAGTTAAAACGTGGAAAGGACCAAGCTCTTAAGTACCATTGGTTCATTATTTACAGACCTATGCTAGTACCAGATGAAGCTATCAAAGTCACAATGGTGGACGAACAGTATTCACCATTGCACCAGTAACTTTGATCAGTAAATCTTCGGTTATATTACAAACTGATGCTAGTGCTCAAAGATGGAAAATTACTAATACCATCTCTAGTTACGGAGGCGTATGCATTTTGCATGAGTTACCAATTCTTCCGTAATATGGTATCTACTACCTATAGACACTAGGTACATTCTATGGGTTAAAGGTTATTGTACGAATATGCATAATCTGCATGCTCAACTCTAAGTTGATACACTATGGTGGTGGCATATGTTAATCACATGGGTGCATTTAAGTCAGTATCCTGTGATAGTTTACATAACCTTATTTGGCGCTGGTGTATCATCAAGTAAAATCAATGATACCACAGAGTGGATGTTGAATCATTAAATATTCAATGACAGTGTGGCTCGATGGTACACCAAAGATCCAGATGTTTGCAACCAGGCTCACTCACCAGTTGCAAAAAATATGTGGCATAGCAGTGGCGATAGATGCATTTTCGCTACACTGCGGAGGAATGTTCTTTTATGTCTTTCCTCCATTTTGCCTCATCAGTCGGGTCTTGCAAAAACAATTTAAGCAAATTCCCGCTTTAGGCATTTTTCGTAGTGCCTGACTGGCCTATGCAGCCATGGGTCCCGCTGATGTCGGGAATGAAGATAGAACCTTATATGGTTATTTCTAGACACAAAAATTGGGTTCAGCCCGTGATTCGGGAAACCATCCTCTGCATAATAAAATCAATTCATTGACTTGCAGACTCTGAGAAGGCTGTTCCTGCGGCTCAGATTGTCAGACCGAACCATGGCCGTGTTAACTGCAGATTGCAGCGATAGCACCAACAAAGCAGTACATTTCCTCATCAGAAGATGGGTAGTATTTTGGTTAAATGCTATATTACATATAATTCAGCATGGATGACTGACGCCTTGAAGTTCATTTTCGAATGGGTCTTTGACTAAAAATATGTTATAGTGGCATTAACTGTGCCAAACGTGCCCTCATCATATTGGCTGCGGGGAGCTGGACCAACTCTTCCGGATCTCACCCTCTGATATCCAGATTTATGAAGGGTATCTTCAACTCAAAATCTCCCAGGCCAAGGTACGCAGAGATATGGGATGTTAACATCGTGCTGACGCCGCTTCGCCGGTGGACTCCAGCTACATCCCTGTCATTGGTCAAACCTAGTTACAAAGTGGTTATGCTCATGGCGCTGGTTCTGGGCAACGGGTCCAGTCATTGCATAAGCTGTGACTGAACAGAATTATTACATCTGCAGGCACAATTACATTTTATGTTTATGTCTTAGTCAAGCACAGTAGACCAGGGGCATCAGGTCTCAAACTATATTTGTTGGCATATCCCATGGACCTTCGGTTGTCTGTGGTCACACATCTACTACAGTATGTTAAGGTCACTAAGAGCCTTAGAGGCTCTGCACTAGCAATGTTTTGTTAGTTACATATCGCATCATAAGAAGGCATCAGTACAGACCATCTACAGGTGGTTAAAACGGGTTCTGGCTTATGTAGGAGTGTACAATGACATTTCCAAATCTCACTCCACCAGGTCTGCAACAACATCAGCAGCAGGGTTATGGACGTTCCGCTGGACCACATCCTAGCGGCGGTAGGATGGTCAAACGAACGATCTATCCAAACATTTTATAACAATCTCATTGCCAGACCGGGGGTATTTGCCAACTCCATTTGCCAACTCTATTTTTAGGTTCTGTTTTATAGTTCCTCCCGGAGAGAGGTTACTATTATTATTATTTGTTCATTAAAAAGCATCAACATATCTATATCTAGGTCATGTATGAATACACTTCTGGTGGCGCTATGGAGTACTGAAGGCGTCACGTTGAGCTCCACTCCAGCAAAAACTGTTAAAAACCGTTCAAAAGTAGTTTTCTAAATCAGTACCGATTAGAAAAAACACACCGGAGCTGCTTGGCGTCGCGTAAGGGTGACGTCATCAGAAGGCGACGCGAAAAACGGGAGTTTAACGTTAAAAATCGGGAATTTTAAATGAGAAGAGGGAAAGTCTCACGAGCACCCAAGATGAACACCATATCTCTCGAGAAAGTCTTGGATACTCTGCAAACGACAGAAGAAGGCTCAGAAGGCGCAGAAGAAGAAGACTTCGACAGCCAAGGATCACTGCTTGAAATGGCTGCAAAAGGAGACAAGACGGAGAAGGAGAAGGAGGTAAAGCAAATGCTTTTAGAAATGTCTGCTACAATCAATGCTACACTGGAAAATATCCAGAGTATGGAGTCTAATATGGAGAGTGATAAGCAGAGTATCGAGACTAATATGGAGAGAATTTCTCAAAAAATTGATACAGCTTACGGTGAGTTAAAGGAGCTGAAGAAACAACATAAGGAGGCTGATAAAAAATTAAAGTCAGAATGTGCTAGACTCGAACATGACTATAATAAGAAATTTACTGATGTTAAGGAAAATATGGAAAAGCTGGATGAGTTAATGGAAGAGATGGAGAATGAAATAAAAGTAATGGCCACTGAAATAAAGAGGTTGAAAAAATCACAAAAAATTGAGGAAGAAAAATTGTAAAAACGACGGACAAATGTCTGGATTTGGAAGCAAGATCAAGAAGGCAGAATTTGAGAATTGTTGGAGTGAGAGAAGGACGAGAGGGACGGATCTCAAACATGTAGTTTTGTTACTGACTTACTTAAAGACATTTTTGAACTGCCGGGAGCACCAAGAATAGATGTCGCTCACAGAGTTGCACGTGTTTCAAGAGAGGCAAATGCTCCTCCAAGACAGATAATTGTGAAATTCCTCGATATCTCTTCAGTGGAATTTATATTGAAAAAGATTACTCATGGGGAGAATCTGACATATCGTGGGGATACTGTTCGATTTTTCCGGGATCACCCCCCGGACGTCGTTCAGAGAAGGAACTTGTTTACACAGACAAGAAATATTCTGAAAGGGATACGCGATGTGAGATATGGGATTGTTTATCCAGCTAAAATGAAGATTACTCATAATGGTACTGTACGCTCGTTCACATACCACAAAAAGCTTTTAAATATGCAGAGGATATCGTAAAGAACACTTCTGGTGAAGCTGCTGAAGTTCCCGACACGGATGAAGATTGATCGGTTTACCTTTTAGGACTGGTTAAGATGGCGGAATTTTCCAGACAGTTAGCAAGCTTATCTGTCTGGAATGTATTTGGGAGAGTACTGTCTATATTTCAACTTGAATGAAAAGCTTAAAGATAAACAAAAGACGTTGAAGACACAGAATTAATGAGGGGATGTATAATGGAAATGGAACGACATGGAATATATAATTTGCTGATTTAAGAAGATTTTTAATTATTATACTCCAATTATAAATAATTAACGACTTTAACAAATTTAACACTACTAATTATTTGTGGATGTATTAAATATGAATAAATCATGAATAAATCATGAGACGGGGAAGAAGATAATTGATTTAAGGCACTAAAACGTCTATAACACAATTAACACAACTTGTTTTTCTTTTTGGGTGGGTAGGAGTTAGTTGCAGCATATAACTGGAAGAGATTCTGTAGTGAGGTTTTGTTTAACCCCTTGGTACCTGTTTGTATGTGTAAGAATTCTGGGTGGATATATATGGTAAAGCTTAGACTAGATTAAGGATAGATAAATTGGAAGGGCATATATATTTATAAAATTGAACTTAGGTTGTGTTTTATATGTGTTTTAATTTTTTCCATTTTTTATATCTCCCTTTGATTATTATTTTTTTGTTAATTTTTTTCGGTTTTTATTGGGTCCAGTTTGATCAATTTATATAAGCAAAGATAAAATATGTAACGGTCTGTAGTTTTTTTATGAGGATCTATTAAGGATTTGGAGCTCAATGTCTAACGACATCAACGGAAGTCTATAAATTTTTCGCCACCTTAGCTGGCCATTCGTCTTTAAGATATGTTTTCTTAGATATCTTAAGAGCACTTTTTTTTTCACTATAAAGACATTTATTCGCACACTTTTTTTTGTAATCAAATTTATATCACATCTTTCTTTTCTTTTTCAAAGGCACTGCACAAGAAGGAGATGCTATATAAATCTAAATTTGGCATGACCACCCAACGCCCAGAACTCGGAGGTATTTGGTTGCACCATATGATTCAGGAATATTATTTTGATATATAATGCAAGACGATAGACAAATAAAGAATGGAGGAATTACATTCTGTAGTTGGAATTTATGGGGTGCCAATGAACCAATTACGAGGGGTAAAATTGTTGCTCAACTATAATCTATGAACAGCGACATAATGATTTTACAGGAAACTCACATGAAACAACAAACACAAATGAGATTAAAGGCGAAGTGGATAGGTCAAACATACTATTCGTCATTTACTTCTAAATCTAGAGGTACGGCTATTCTTATCCGAAAAGGTATACCTTTGAAATTAAATAATACTATATCAGATAAAGAGGGAAGGTATATTATAGTTTCGGGAGAAATTTATGCAACCCCACTAACTATGATAAATATTTACGCTCCGAACTTTGACAACACCAAATGTTTTGATAAAATTATAGATATAATATCAGAGTTTAATTATCAGAATGTGATAATAGGAGGGGACTTCAATTGTTTTTTAGATCCGTATCTAGACAAATCAGTAAAACAAAAGAGGAATCATTTAAAATCTAAGACTAGTGAACTTTAAAATACATATATAAAAAATACTAATATAATAGATGTATGGAGATCTGCTAATCCAGCTGCAAGGGAATACTCGTTTTACTCTTCGGTACATAAAACTTATTCAAGAATTGATTATTTTTTAGTGGGTATGAAGTTAATGCCATATACATTTAATCCAACATACCACAGTATTTCTGATCACTCCCCATTGACATTTTCAATAAAATTCGAGGGAATGCCGGGTAAAAAATTTTGAGGAGGTTTAATACACATATTTTAAATGACATACAAGGTTATCAATATTTAAAACAACAAATGAAACTTTTCTTTGATACAAATGGTATGCCAGGTACCTCGCCTTCTTTATTATGGGAAACTTTTAATGCATTTATTAGAGGAATTATAATTTCATACGAAATGTTTCAAAATAAAAAGAATAAGACAGAACAAATGTTGCTAGAACAAGACATTAGACAGTTAAAGTTAGATAATGCTAAAGACCCCACTATAGATAAACGTAATAATATAATATTACAGAAATTTAAATTTAATGGAATTCTATCGGCAAGAGTAATAAGAGTAACAGGAACATTTTGAGTTTGGTGACAAACCACCTTAAGCTGTTAGCTCGTCAACTGAATAAACAAGAACAAGAAAATACTATAAATAAAATTAAATCAGAGAATGGTGAATTACTAATCTATCTATCTATCTATCTTCTATATACTTTTAAAACTCTCTGGCTGTCGTCCGTCTGTACGTCCGACGGCCTGCTTGACTTTGCCGCGCGGCCTTTGATACGGCCCCTGGCCCACGCGGAGCGCGGAAAGGCCCACGTTTTTCGCCATTTCCAAAGAGATGACATTTATCTTTACGAATAGCCACTCCTGATTAAATTCGGTCCTGTTTATGTACACGTTTTTTTTTAATAAAATCCATCCCCCCCCAACCCCAATGTGATTTTCTCCGATTGTCTCCGATTTTCTCCGAAAACGACGCCATCTTTTTTTCCCCGATATTCTCCGAAAACAACGCCATCTTTTTTTCGCCGATTTTCTCCGATTTTTTCCGAAAACGACGCCATCTTTTTTTCAGCAGATATTCACCCCGGGGTCTGAAGCACGTTCGGGAACAACACCCCGGGGTGTCAAGCACTTTCGGGGACCAGACCCAACGGGTCTGCACTTGGTCTAGTATACTTTTAAAACTCTCTGGCTGCCGTCCGTCTGTACGTCTGTACGTCTGTACGTCTGTACCTCTGTACGTCTGTACGTCTGTACGTCTGTACGCCGCCTTTGATACCGCCCCTGGCCCACACAGCGCGTGGAAAGGCCCATATTTTTTACCATTTCCAAAGAGATGACATTTATCTTTACGAATAGCCACTCCTGATTAAATTCGGTCCTGTTTATGTACACGTTTTTTTTTAAATAAAATCCACCCCCCCCACCCCCATGTGATTTTCTCCGATTTTCTCCGATTTTCTCCGAAAACGACGCCATCTTTTTTCTCCGATTTTCTCCGAAAACGACGCCATCTTTTTTTCGCCGATTTTCTCCGATTTTTTTCGAAAACGACGCCATCTTTTTTTCAGCAGATTTTCAGCCCGGGGTCTGAAGCACGTTCGGGAACAACACCCCGGGGTGTCAAGCACTTTCGAGGACCAGACCCAACGTGTCTGCACTTGGCCTAGTCTATCTATCTATCTATTATATAAAACTCTCTGGCTGTCGTCCGTCTGTACGTCCGACGGCCTGCTTGACTTTGCCGCGCGGCCTTTGATACGGCCCCTGGCCCACACGGCGCGCGGAAAGGCCCACCTTTTTCGCCATTTCCAAAGAGATGGCATTTATCTTTACAAATAGCCACTCCTGATTAAATTCTGTCCTGTTTATTTATGTACACGTTTTTAAATAAAATCCATCCCCCCCCAACCCCAATGTCATTTTCTCCGATTGTCTCCGATTTTCTCCGAAAACGACGCCATTTTTTTTCCCCCATTTTCTCCGAAAACGACGCCATCTATTTTTCGCCGATTTTCTCCGATTTTTTCCAAAAACGACGCCATCTTTTTTTCAGCACATTTTCACCCCGGGGTCTGAAGCACGTTCGGAAACAACACCCCGGGGTGTCAAGCACTTTCGGGGACCAGACCCAACGGGTCTGCACTTGGTCTAGTATACTTTTAAAACTCTCTGGCTGTCGTCCGTCTGTACGTCCGACGGCCTGCTTGACTTTGCCGCGCGGCCTTTCATACGGCCCCTGGCCCACGCGGCGCGCGGAAAGGCCCACGTTTTTCGCCATTTTCAAAGAGATGACATTTATCTTTACGAATAGCCACTCCTGATTAAATTCGGTCCTGTTTATGTACACGTTTTGTAATAAAATCCATCCCCCCCCCAACCCCAATGTGATTTTCTCCGATTGTCTCCGATTTTCTCCGAAAACGACGCCATCTTTTTTTCCCCGATTTTCTCCGAAAACGACGCCATCTTTTTTTGCCGATTTTTTCCGAAAACGACGCCATCTTTTTTTCAGCAAATTTTCACCCCGGGGTCTGAAGCACGTTCGGGAACAACACCCCGGGGTGTCAAGCACTTTCGGGGATCAGACCCAACGGGTCTGCACTTGGTCTAGTATACTTTTAAAACTCTCTGGCTGTCGTCCGTCTGTACGTCCGACGGCCTGCTTGACTTTGCCGCGCGGCCTTTGATACGGCCCCTGGCCCACACGGCGCGCGGAAAGGCCCACCTTTTTCGCCATTTCCAAAGAGATGACATTTATCTTTACGAATAGCCACTCCTGATTATATTCGGTCCTGTTTATCTACACGTTTTTTAAAATAAAATCCATCCCCCCCCAACCCCAATGTGATTTTCTCCGATTGTCTCCGATTTTCTCCGAAAACGACGCCATCTTTTTTCCCCGATTTTCTCCGAGAACGACGCCATCTTTTTTTCGCCGATTTTCTCCGATTTCTTCCAAAAACGACGCCATCTTTTTTTCCCCGATTTTCACTCCGCGGTCTGAAGCACCTTCGGGAACAACACCCCGGGGTGTCAAGCACTTTCGGGGACCAGACCCAACGGGTCTGCACTTGGTCTAGTATACTTTTAAAACTCTCTGGCTGTCGTCCGTCTGTACGTCCGACGGCCTGCTTGACTTTGCCGCGCGGCCTTTGATACGGCCCGACGCCCACGCGGCGCGCGGAAAGGCCCACGTTTTTGACCATTTCCAAACAGATGACATTTATCTTTACGAATAGCCACTCCTGATTAAATTCGGTCCTGTTTATGTACACGTTTTTTTAATAAAATCCATCCCCCCCCCCAACCCCAATGTGATTTTCTCCGATTGTCTCCGATTTTCTCCGAAAACGACGCCATCTTTTTTCCCCCGATTATTTCCGAAAACGACGCCATCTTTTTTTCAGCACATTTTCACCCCGGGGTCTGAAGCACGTTCGGGAACAACACCCCGGGGTGTCAAGCACTTTCGGGGACCAGACCCAACGGGTCTGCACTTGGTCTAGTATACTTTTAAAACTCTCTGGCTGTCGTCCGTCTGTACGTCCGACGGCCTGCTTGACTTTGATAAGGCCCCTGGCCCACACGGCGCGCGGAAAGGCCCACGTTTTTCGCCATTTCCAAAGAGATGACATTTATCTTTACGAATAGCCACTCCTGATTAAATTCGGTCCTGTTTATGTACACGTTTTTTAATAAAATCCATCCCCCCCCGACCCCAATGTGATTTTCTCCGATTGTCTCCGATTTTCTCCGAAAACAACGCCATCTTTTTTCCCCCGATTTTCTCCGAAAACGACGCCATCTTTTTTTCGCCGATTTTCTCCGATTTTTTCCGAAAGCGACGCCATCTTTTTTTCAGCAGATTTTCAGCCCGGGGTCTGAAGCACGTTCGGGAACAACACCCCGGGGTGTCAAGCACTTTCGGGGACCAGACCCAACGGGTCTGCACTTGGTCTAGTATACTTTTAAAACTCTCTGGCTGTCGTCCATCTGTACGTCTGTACGTCCCAACGCCGCCTTTGATACCGCCCCTGGCCCACACGGCGTGCGGAAAGGCCCATATTTTTTACCATTTCCAAAGAGATGACATTTATCTTTACGAATAGCCACTCCTGATTACATTCGGTCCTGTTTATGTACACGTTTTTTTTAAAAATAAAATCCACACCCCCACCCCCATGTGATTTTCTCCGATTTTCTCCGATTTTCTCCGAAAACGACGCCATCTTTTTTTCGCCGATTCTCTCCGATTTTTTCCGAAAACGACGCCATCTTTTTTTCAGCAGATTTTCACCCCGGGGTCTGAAGCACGTTCGGGAACAACACCCCGGGGTGTCAAGCACTTTCGGGGACCAGACCCAACGGGTCTGCACTTGGTCTAGTCTATATACTTTTAAAACTCTCTGGCTGTCGTCCGTCTGTACGTCTGTACGTCTGTACGTCCAACGTTCTGCTTGACTTCCCGCCTTTGATACCGCCCCTGGCCCACACGGCGCGCGGAAAGGCCCACCTTTTTCGCCATTTCCAAAGAGATGACATTTATCTTTACGAATAGCCACTCCTGATTAAATTCGGCCCTGTTTATGTACACGTTTTTTTTTAAATAAAATCCATCCCCCCCCCAATGTGATTTTCTCCGATTTTCTCCGATTTTCTCCGAAAACGACGCCATCTTTTTTTTCCCGATTTTCTCCGAAAACGACGCCATCTTTGTTTCGCCGATTTTCTCCGATTTTTTCCGAAAACGACGCCATCTTTTTTTCAGCAGATTTTCACCCCGGGGTCTGAAGCACGTTCGGGAACAACACCCCGGGGTGTCAAGCACTTTCGGGGACCAGACCCAACGGGTCTGCACTTGGTCTAGTACTACCTAAAGATATTAACAAAAGATTTGCTCAATTTTATCAAAATTTATATACATCAAAACCTAAAATAGAAGATAGTAAAAATTTTTTTTTTTAGACAATTGTAATCTTCCAAAACTTGACCTTTTGGAACAAGAGGAACTTGGAGCGCAAATTACAATCGAAGAAATAGGTGAAACAATAAAATCGTTGAAAAATGTAAAGGCACCGGGTCCAGACGGTTTTAGTAATGAATTTTATAAATAAATTCATGGGATAACGACTGCTTATTTATTTCATTTTTTATACTCACGCTTTTAAAGAAAATAAACTACCTGAAACATTAGCAGAATCTACTATTACGCTTATTCCAAAAAAAGATAAAGATCAAGAGGATTCCGGGCTCATATAGAGCTATATCACTTTTAAATGCAGATCAGAAAATTCTAGCAAAGACTTTAGCCAGAAGACTAAGCAAATTTATTAGTAAATTGATAAACCCTGATCAAACGGGGTATATACCCAAAAGATATTAATTCAATAATTGGAGACGCTTGTTTAATATAATGTACTCACATAAAGTGGAGGAAGAAGATATATCAATTATTTCTTTGGACGCATTTGATCAGGGAGAATGGCAGTATTTATACAAAGTATTGCTAACATTTAATATGGGAGAGAATTTTATTACATGGGTGAAATTATTATATGATAAACCGATGGCAAGAATATTGACTAATAATATGTTATCTCAAAAATTTCAATTATCAAGGGGTAATAGGCAGGGATGTGCGTTATCACCCCTGCTATTCACCGTTATGATAGAACCTTTGGCTGAAAGTATAATAAGTCATCCTAATATTCAGGGTTATAATACTAGGGACTCAAATAATACAATTTTATTATATGCAGACGATATTATTTTATATATTACAAAATCACAAACGAGCATACCAAACTTATTAAACTTAATAGATGTATTTGGGTCCTTTTCTGGATATAGAATAAATTGGAATAAAAGTGAAATCATGACGTTAAAACCTCAAGTACCTATACACTTATTGAAGTTCCCCTTTAAAATAGCAACGGAAAAATTTAAGTATCTGGGTATTCAGATTACTAGAAAACAAAAAGCATTATTCAATGATAATTTTATACCTTTATTAAACAAACTTAATATACTGATTAAATTGTGGAAACACTTCCTTTATCATTAATAGGTAGAATAAATGCTATAAAAATGATCTTTCTACCACAACTATTATACCTATTTCAGTCTATACCAGTATATATACCAAAATATTATTTAAAAATATTTGACTCTGATATTACAAATGTTATTTGGGATTATAAATCACATAGAATTAAAAAAAAAGAACACTTATATAAACCAAAAGATGTAGGGGGACTTTCACTCCGGAATTTGCTGTATTATTATTGGGCAGTACATATTAAGAATATAATTGACTGGTTGGATAATTCTACCCAACAGACAGAATGGATAAAAATGGAGAAATAGAATTGTTTTCCTAGTAATATAGGAACGATCCTCTTCTCCCCGAAAAAACTGAACAATACAATATATAAGAAGAACCCAATTATACAGGATACAATAAGAATATGGAAACAAATAAAATTATCCTTAAAATTAAGAAACCTATCATTGTTAATACCAATAGCGAATAATCGTTTATATAAACCATCTCTATGGACAAAACATATAATCAACGGGAACGTTTATGAATTAAAAGGATCGGGGATATGTATGAAATTGGGAACATTATTATCATTTCAACAATTACAATAAACATTTAAATTGAAAAATAACCATTATTTTAAATATCTTCAGATTTGCGATTTCTTGAAGAAATAAATACAAGGATATCAAAAAATAACTCCTGCTTTACTGGAAGAAGCATTCAATATTAAAGCTGATGCACAAAAATTAATATCATATTTAAATAATAGTATTTTAAATATAGACCTACCAGCGACAGAGGTAGAGAAGAGTGGGAACGGGAATTAATGATAAAAATTACGAAGGTTACATGGGAAAAGTATTTGATATACATTCACAAATGTTGGATTCATGCAAGACATAATCTAATTCAATTTTAAATTTTACATAGATTATATTATTCAAAAACAAGATTAAATAAATTCTATCCAAATATATCCCCCACTTGCGATATCCAAATATATCCCCCACTTAACCCAAAACGCAACTATAACACACTCTTTTGTTTCCTGTATAAAACTTTATAGATTCTGGAGTGATATTTTCGAAATATTTACAACATTATTTAAGATAAAAATGGAACCTAATAATGAATTGATTATATTTGGGGTAATGGAAGATGGGAATAAATTGAATCCATCTCAAAAAATATTTTTAAATTATGGTTTAATAATAGCAAAAAAATTAATACTTAAATTTTGGAAAAATACACCAATACCAACGCTCAAAATGTGTATTGCAAGTATGTTGGACACCGCACTTCCTGAGGAAATGCGATTCCTCCTAATAGATAAATCTGACCAATTCATAACGTTTGGTCTCCATTTGTCGTCTTTTTGGAATCATATGGTGCAACACAATTGTAAAAGCTAACTGTCTCGTGACTGGGCGAGGGATGTTCAAGATTATAAATAAGATCTCCTTACTACTTTTTTCTTTTTCTTCCTTTTTCCTTTTACTCTCTTATTCCTATTTTCTACTCTTTAACTTTCTTCTTTCATTCTCTATTCTTCTTCTCCACACACTATATATCTCACGGTTTTCTATACTTTATTATCTAATTTCTTTTCCTTTTTCCTCTTTACTATAATAAAAAAATAAGAAGCTGTACATAAAATGTATTATGAAAATATGATTGTATACAATTGTACTTACTTCTAATAAAATTAAAATAAAAAATAATGTCTGAATGCATTATTAATGTTCACACATCCTTGGTCAACTGATGCCGTGTGTGACGCATGGACTCGTCTCCACGGCATGAAATCACAGAGCTTTGAAATCTTCACGTAATCTCTCACGTGACTCCGAAGTAAAATAGTAAGATTAAACGAGAATTTACCAGTTTGAAGTTTGATCTTTATTTTATGAGGAGTTACGATGAGGGATTACGTGCCCTCCGCTCCCAACCCTCTTATCATAAAGGTCATCTGGTAGTTCTAGTTCTCCACAATCTTACTATATTCAGTTCAACCATTGTTATCTGTGATTTCACACCGCTGCTTTCAAGATTGACGCGCCTGCGGGCTGACGGGCTCTTCACGTAATCCCTGATCGTAACTCCTCATAAAATAAAGATCAAACTTCAAACTGGTAAGTTCTCGTTTAATTTTACTATTCTGTTCCATTCTGTTTGTAGGTTGTTTGTTTGTTTTTGCACAATTCGCGAGCATTGTCACTTTTCATTTCACTGCAAATCTCGTATGTGTATGTCACGTATAAACTTGACTTAATTTGAATTGACTTGTGTTGCGTGCAATTGTGTTGATGTTAGTGCAGTTTCTCTGAGTTGAGTTTAGTGCAGTTGGTTTAGTGCAGTTGAGTTGGGTTGAATGTAGTGTTGTTGATGTTCGTGCAATTCAGGAGATGTGTTTAGTGCAGCTGCGTTGCCTGTGGTGCAGCTGAGTTGAGGTAAGAGCAGGTGAGTTGATTTGTGTTTACTGCAGTTGAGGTGAATTGTATTGCGTTGAGTTGAGATTAGTGCAGTTGAGTTGATGTTAATTTAATTTGGTGAATTTCAGTTTAGATTGGTTTACATAAGCTTACTAACCTGTTGCTCGTACACACCACTCTGGGAATAATTCTGGTCAACCTCTTCTGCACTCTTTCTAAAAACACCATAACCTTTTTAGATTAGGGTAAACATAACTGAAACAATACACCCTAACCTAATTGCTGAAACGTTGAAACCTGCCTTCCATGATTTCGGGCTTTATTTTTTGGTTGTAAAGGTTTGGGCACGATTCGATAACTTGTCATGAAAGACTAAAGGGCCTGTCACACTTAGGAGACCTCCACAGCAACCTCTGGTGACGTTGCCCACCACCCATGGTCGCTGCAAGTTCGCCACGATGTCACTGGAGGTTTTGCTCACTCTCCCTAATGGTCGAAAGTTGTTTCCCCGTGGTCGAGGCTTCATCTAGGTTGCTGCTTTTTCTTTCCATCATAAGTAAAACCGGCCTCGACTAAAATTAGGTCATCGTTCGGTCGAAGGGCAGTGGAGTGGGGTCGCTACTTACTTACAGACAGTGGAAGGCAGCCGTAGGCAATCTCCTTCGCTGACCGGCCATTTTGATTGGCTCAATGGTGGTTCACGACCTAGAAGACCCATCGGTAGGGAAAATGCTCGCTAACTTTATTATACTTCTTAAAACAGTTTCCACTCCTTCTTCCCCCCCTTCTCTCCCTTTCTCTCCCCTTCTCCCCCCTTCTCTGGCCCTTCTTTACACCTTCTCTCCCCTTATGTCTCCATTCTCTCTCCCTTCTCTCTCCCCTTGCCTCTCCTTCCCTCCACTTCTCTCTCCTTCTCTCCCCTTCTCTCCCCCCCACGCTCTCTAAAGGAATTACCGTACAATGTGGCAGCCGTTTACCTTCATCTTCAACGCGCAGACAGCGCTACTCCGTTCTCCATGGCACCCACCTTTGCGATGTGTTTGTGTGTATGTGTGTTTGTGCGGTCTGTAGATGCAGCTCGCGCTTCGGTCGATCCAGCTCGCGGTTTCACCGCGGCCGGTCAATCCAGCTCGAGGCTTTCCAGGCGAGTGCCCTCGAGCTTGAAGGTCGAAGGCGCTCGTCTGGACACGCAGATTAGGTCGCCCCAGTGGGACAGGCCCTTTACTTTCTTCACAGGTACTGGTAGACTCCAAGATTCCTCAGCTACAAAATAAACTGTATATGGTTGAGCTAATGTTCATTTCTGAATTCGTCATCAAATATTATTCACGTTAGTCTGTTTCTTCGACAGGAGGGTCAAGTGGATACGATACGAACGGAGGTTACGGTAAATTTAGTGTAGTTTAATATATTCTTCACTTAATCTACAAAACACTGATGGAGAGGTGACAGTCAATGTTGGAATAACGCAGAAGGCTAAAGGACCAACGTTCATGTTTCATGTCGAATACGTACCAGTGCAGACCCCGTCATTGAGAGGAGCAGAATTTCCTCACTGTTGATTTTTCAAGGAAGGAAAGTGTAGTGAATGAAGCAGGAATCCCAGGAATCAACACGGTTGATGTTGTTGAGTTGAATGCAAATGGGTGGAGGTTAGTGCAGTTGAGTAGTGTTGTTGAGTTGAGTTTAGTGTAGTCGGGTTGAGTTTAGCGCAGTTGAGTTACGTTGAGGTTAGTGCAATTGAGTTTAGTACAGTTGAGTTAGTTACAATTTAGTTGTCTTGTTTATTGCAGATGAGTTGAGTGTACTGCAGTTGAGTTGAGTAAGTTGGTGCAGTTGAGTTGATTTGAAAAGCCTACTTACTTGTGGCATTTCAAAGAAGGAAAATGTAGTGAATAAAGTAGGAATCCAAGGGATGACATGGCGGATGTTGTTGAGTTCTGTGCAGTTGAGTCGAATTTAGATGAGTTTTGTGCTTTTGAGAGGAGTTGAGTTAGTCCAGTTGAGTTGGATATAATGCAGTTGAATTCATGCAGTTGAGTTGGATGCATATTTGTTCATGCATGGAAGAGCAAATATGTAAGGAGATAGCAGATATTAGTAGTAAGCACAAGGCAGTGATTGTGGGAGATTTCAATTTTCCACACATAGACTGGGAAACACATTCTGTAAAAGGGCTGGATGGTTTGGAGTTTGTAAAATGTGTGCAGGATAGGATTTTGCAGCAATACATAGAGGTACCTACTAGAGAAGGGGCAGTGCTGGACCTCCTGTTAGAAAATGAGACACGGCAGGTGGCGGAGGTCAGCGTTGGGGAGCACTTCGGGTCCAGTGATCACAATACCAATAGTTTAAATGTAATTATGGAGAGGGTCAGAACTGGAACTAGGGTTGAGATTTTTGATTGGAGAAAGGCTAACTTTGAGGAGATGCGAAAGGATTTAAAAGGAGTGAATTGGGACATGCTGTTTTATGGGAAGGATGTTGAAGAGAAATGGGGCATATTTAAATGTGACATTTTAAGAGTACATAATCTTTATGTCCCTGTTCTGTTGAAAGGAAATAGTAAAAAATGGAAAGAGCCATGGGGTTCAAGGGAAATTGGACACGGTTCGGAGAAAGAGAGATATCTACAATAATTATAGGCAGCATGGAGTAAATGAGGTGCTTGAGGAGTATAAAGAATGTAAAAAGAATATTAAGAAATAAATTAGAAAAGCTAAAAGAAGATATGAGGTTGCTTTGGCAAGTAAGGTGAAAGTAAATCCAAAGGGTTTCTACAGCTATATTAATAGCAAAAGGATAACAAGGAATAAAATTGGTCCATTAGAGTGTCAGAGTGGACAGCTATCTGCAGAGCCATAAGAGATGGGGGAGATATTGAACAATTTATTTTCTTCGGTATTCACCAAGGAGAAGGATATGGAATTATGTGAGGTAAGGGAAACAAGCAGAGTAGCAATGGAAACTATGAGATTCAAAGAAGAGGTGCGGACACTTTTGAAAAATATGAAAACGGATACGTCTCCAGGTCCTGACAGTATATTCCCTAGGACATTGAGGGACGTTAGTGTAGAAATAGCATGGGCTATGACAGAAATATTTCAAATGTCATTAGAAACGGGAATAGTGCCGGAGGATTTGCGTACTGCGCATGTTGTTCCGTTGTTTAAAAAGGGTTCTAAGATTAAACCTAGCAATTATAGACCTGTTAGTTTGACGTCAGTGGTGGGCAAATTAATGGAAAGGATACTTAGAGATAATATATATAAGCATCTGGATAAGCAGGGTCTGATTAGGAACAGTCAACATGGATTTGTGCCTGGAAGGTCATGTTTGACTAATCTTCTTGAATTTTTCGAAGAGGTTACTAGGGAAATTGATGAGGGTAAAGCAGTGGATGTTGTCTATATGGACTTCAGTAAGGCCTTTGACAAGGTTCCTCATGGAAGGTTGGTTAAGAAGATTCAATTGTTGGGTATTAATGGTGGAGTAGCAAGATGGATTCAACAGTGGCTGAATGGGAGATGCCAGAGAGTAATGGTGGATGGCTGTTTGTCAGGTTGGAGGCCGGTGACTAGTGGGGTGCCTCAGGGGTCTGTGTTGGGTCCACTGTTGTTTGTCATGTACATCAATGATCTGGATGATGGTGTGGAAAATTGGATTAGTAAGTATGCAGATGATACTAAGATAGGTGGTGTTGTGGATAATGAAGTAGACTTTCAAAGTCTACAGAGAGATTTAGGCCATTTGGAAGAGTGGGCTGAAAGAGGGCAGATGGAGTTCAATGCTGATAAATGTGAGGTACTACATTTCGGCAGGACAAATCAAAATAGGACGTACATGGTAAATGGTAGAGAATTGAGGAATGCAGTTGAACAGAGGGATTTAGGAATAACTGTGCATAGTTCCCTTAAGGTGGAATCTCATGTAGATAGGGTGGTAAAGAAAGCTTTTGGTGTGCTGGCCTTTATAAATCAGAGCATTGAATATAGATGTTAGGATGTAATGTTAAAATTGTACAAGGCATTGGTGACGCCAATTCTGGAGCGTGGAGTACAATTTTGGTCGCCTAATTATAGGAAGGATGTCAACAAAATAGAGAGAGTACAGAGAAGATTTACTAGAATGTTGCCTGGGTTTCAGCAACTAAGTTACAGAGAAAGGTTGAACAAGTGATGTCTTTATTCTTTGGAGCGCAGAAGGTTAAGAGGGGGTACACAAAAATGCTGGAGAAACTCAGCGGGTGCAGCAGCATCTATGGAGCGAAGGAAATAGGCAACGTTTCGGGCCGAGACCCTTCTTCAGACTGATAGGGGGTGGGGGGAAGAAAGGAAAAAGGCGGAGGAGGAGCCCGAGGGCTCGGGGAGGGTAGGAGACAACAAGGGCTGATGAAGCGGAGGGGACAGCAAGGGCTAGCCAAATTGGGAGAATTCAATGTTCAAGCCCCCAGGATGTAGACTGCCCAAGCGGAATATGAGGTGCATTTCCTCCAATTTACGGTGTTGCTCGATGTGGCCATGGAGGAGACCCAGGACAGAGAGGTCAGATACGGAATGGGAGGGGGAGTTGAAGTGCTGGGCCACCGGGAGCTCAGGTTGGTTATTGCGGACCGATCGGAGGTGCTCGGTGAAACGATCACCAAGCCTCCGCTTGGTCTCACCGATGTAGATCAGCTGGCATCTAGAGCAGCGGATGCAATAAATGAGGTTGGAGGAGATGCAGGTGAACCTCCGCCGCACCTGGAACGACTGCTTGGGTCCATGAATGGAGTCGAGGGGGGATGTGAAGGGACAAGTGTTGCATCTCTTGCGGTTGCAAGGGAAAGTACCAGGGGAGGGGGTGGTATGGGAGGGAAAGGAAGAATTGACAAGGGAACTACGGAGGGAGCGATCTTTGCGGAAGGCCGACATGGGGGGAGATGGGAAGATGTGGCGAGTGGTGGGTTCACGTTGGAAGTGGCGAAACTGACGGAGGATCACTTGTTGTATGTGACGGCTGGTGGGGTGAAAGGTGAGGACTAGGGGGACTCTGCCCTTGTTGTGAGTGGAGGGATGGGGAGAGAGAGCAGTGTTGCGGGGTATGGCAGAGACCCTGGTGCGAGCCTTATCTATGGTGGAGGAGGGGAAACCCCGTTCCCTGAAGTTAAGAGGGGACTTGATAGAGGTCTTTAAAATTATGAGCGGGTTAGACAGAGTTGACGTGGATAAGCTTTTCCCATTGAGGGTAGGGAAGAATCAAACAAGGGGACATGACTTGAGAATTAAGGGACAGAAGTTTAGGGGTAACATTAGGGGGAACTTCTTTACTCAGAGAGTTTTAGCTGTGTGGAATGAACTTCCAGTGGAAGTGGTGGAGGCAGGTTGGATTTTATCCTTTAAAAATAGATTGGATGGGTATATGGACGGGAAAGGAATGGAGGGTTATGGTCTGAGTGCAGGTAGATGGGACTAGGGGGAAGTATAAATAAAATACAAATAAAAACATTTAAAAAAAGTGTTCGGCACGGACTTGAAGGGCCGAGATCGCCTGTTTCCATGCTGTGATGGTTATATGGTTATATGGTTTATATGGAGTTCAGTATGTTGGTGCAGTTGAGTTGAGTTTCGTGCAGTTGAGTTGTGATTCGTGTAGTTAAGTTGAGTTGCGTGCAGTTAAGTTGATTTTCGCGCAGTTCAGTTGTGTTTAGTGCAGTTGAGGTTAGGTTAATTGAGTCTAGTGAAGGTGAGTTAAGTTTAGCTCAGAGCAGTTGTTGAATTCAGTGTAATTGAGTTGCGTTGAGTGATGTTGTGATGAGTTTATTGCTGTTGAGTTCACTGCAGTTGATGTTAATTCTGTTCAGTTGATGTTAATGCTGTTGAGTTTTGTGCAGTTGGGTTTATTGCATTTGATTTGAGGAGCTTAGTGCTGTTGAGTTAAATTTAGTTGAGTTGAATATAATGCAGAAGTCGAGTTTTGTTTAGTGGAGCGCAGTTTCGTGCAGTTGTGTTGGGTTTAGTGCGGTTGGGTGTAGTTGAATGCAGATAAGATGAATTGAGTTCTGTACAGTTGTGTTGAGGTAAATGCAACCGATTTGAGTTGAGTTTACCTCAGTTGAATTTCGTGCAGTTGATTTGTGTTGTTGGGTTTATGCAGTGGGGTTTATTCCATTTGAGTTTTGTGCTGTTGAGTTCAATGTAGTTCGGTTGAACATAATGCAGTTGAGTTTAGTTTAGCTTAGTTATTGTAGAGGAGTTGATTTCAGTTGTGGAGTTGAGTATAGTGTGATTGAGTTGAGTACAGTGAGTTTAGTGTAGATGATTTAGATTGGTTACTTCACACTAACCAATGTTGTGCTTTATAATTTGAAGCTCCGCCTACTACACTGTTTATATTATCGTAACCCAAATTGTGCTGTCAGTTTATGCTGCCGAACAGATGAAGCAATATGCTGTAGTGTATTGTAAGTGCCTTTCAATAAATACTATTGTACAATGTTCGTGAGAATGACTGGGTCATTTGACACGTTGTCTGTAGTGGGATTCGAACCCCCGCCTCCAGTTTTATTGCAGATCAAGATGACTGCAGACATGTTGCTCACGCCTCCTGCACCCTGTCTGAGAGTGAACAACGTTATGTTCAGATCGATAATGAATTGCTTGCCATGGGTTTTGCCTGCACGATATTCAACGATTATTTTTGGCAAATCCCTGACTTATGAAACAGACCACCAGCCGCTGGTCACCATTCCGAACAAACACATTCATGATGCTCCGGCTCCCCTGCAACGGATGATGATGCAGCCATAGTGTTTCGATTTCACCATAGTCTACAAAAAGGGCAAGGACATGCACTTAGCTGACACGCTATCAAGAGCATCACGCACAACTTGCGAACAACAGCCATCAGAACAAGACTTGTTCACAGTAATGATGGTGTCGTACGTTCCCAATGAATGCCTCGGCAGCCTGGCTGTGCACTCGACTGCAGTTTAAACTCTACAACTACTGTCCTAATTAATCCGGCATGGATGGTCAATTTAACAACAAAGTGCTCCACTCGCGATTAGGCCATAGTACCTGGTTCGCGACGAACTGGTGCTGCAGACGGAGTCATAATGAAGGGTCACAAAGCAGTCATCCCAGCTGTTCTTCATGACAAGTACGGTGTGGAAGCGTCCTTCCAACAGTCACACACAAGAGCATGTGTTACTGGCCCGGGAGGAGCGAGAATATACGCGAAGAATTTGAAGCCTGCGCTGTCTGCACCAGCCTAACGTCACATCAACAGAAGCAGCCCTGCTCTCACACCCTGTTCCTCCTCTGCGGTCGTCCACGGTCGCTACCAACATATTCGAGTGGCGTGATAAACACTATCTGGTTCTCGTTGACTCTTATTCCGGCTGGTTCGAAATGGATCTACTCCGAAACATCACATCCGACACTGTCATCACAAAGCTGCCAATCCATTTCTCCGTACGCGGCGCCCCTGCACACGTACTGCCTTATAACCAGCCAGTGTTTCAACAACAAAACATCCTCAACGATGGGATTTTGACCTTGTCAACAGCAGTACTGAATTTCCACAGTCCAACGGACTCGCAAAACGGGCGGTCCATAACGCGAAACAATTAATGGAACGCTCACACCTGGCTAAATCCGATGTATTCTTGGACCTGCTTAACTTAAGGAACATCGCCCGTGACCCAATACTGCGGTCTCCAGCCCAACACCTGATATCTAGGCAGACCCGTGCTGCCCTCCCACTGCCCCCAGCAGCTGCTGCAGCCACACGTCCGTCCACCCCCTATTGCACAGAAACAACTTCAACAGAAACGCGATGCCCAGAAGCGATTGTTCGACACGTCCATCAGACCACTTAAAGGCCTGTCTCACGAATCTGCGGACTATGGCGGCGAAAAGGGAGGAATCTGCCGCCATAGACCGCGCACTCGTGAGAAAGTACAATTCCCGGGCCGTGCGTCGGTGTTCCCAACACCGCGCGGTGCTAAAATAAATTCCACACTGTCCAAAACTAAATACTCACCGCACAACCTCCACCAGTGATGCACGAGTGCGCACGGCCGCTCGCACGGGCCGCCGCCAGAATGGCTCGAGCGCCGTGCGTCAAGCCTCCACTGTCACAGCCTCCGCCAGTGAGGCACGTGCGCCGCCAGTGACGCACGTGTGCTGCACGGCCGCAGGCACAGCCACCGCTGCAGCTCCGCGATCTGGACGGCAGCCGCCACAGCCCCTCAGATTCAAAATGACGTCATCGCAGTCGGCCCGCCCTTTTTCTTTGCTGTTCACGTCCAAACCACGCGAGATCTGAGACTTCAACAGTGTAGCATTTTTACCGCGTTTTTCAAACGGAGTATTTTGACAGTTGACTAGCAACATGAGGAGAACAAGGAGTGTGAAGAGATCGCTGCAGTAAAAAGTACAGAATATTAGTATGGAAAAAATTCAGGTGCTGGAGGGTCCAGCCACTGGCGCTGCCCCAGCCCCTGCCCCTGCCCCTGCCCCTGCTTCATTACCTGTCCCATCTCCTGCCCCATCTCCTGCCTCAACTGCTTCCACATCTGCTGCCCCATCTGCTTCTCCATCTGCTGGTCCATGTCCTACTCCAGCTTATGTCCCTGCATGGGTGTGGAACAGGTCTGGCTCACAGCCATATAATTTTTCCCGAGAACAAGAGGGGGACCTGGTGGAATGGTATCAGTCCCACCATGAGCTGTACGATAAGACCAACCGTGATTTTAGGAACAGGGGTCTCCGTAACCTCATAATTGGAGAAAAGGCGAAGGAGTTCCCTGACTGCTCTTGTAAGTACATATCTTTCAGTTTATCTACATTTCTGTGTTTGTAATTGAGTTTCAAATTGATATTATAATTTGCTCAACACTTATCTTCATTTATGCTATCTTTTCACAGATGACCAACTGTGCCAATGGCTAAAGAGTCAGAGGACACGGTTCGGCAAAATCTCACAAGGTCTTGGCAAGTCTGGCTCTGGCAGTAGGAAACTGACTGACAGAGACCAGTGGGTATATGACAAATGGGGGTTCGTCCGGGACCACATTGTAAGAGTGCACAGGAAGGAAAGTTGCAGGAAGGTGAGTAACTCAGAAAATTATGTGACAATAAATATTAGTTGGCAAGTCAGTACAAAACATTTTTATCAATGATAACTTGTTCACTTTCCCTGCTACGTCCTGATGGCCTTGCACATGTATAATACGCATTCACTTTCTTCTAGTGTACTGTGGGTGCATCAACGTGCGCGGACTCGAGTGAGGGTGAGCCTGATCCGCTAGAGGGACCTTCACATGGACCATCCGGGTCATGCACTGCGGTAGAACTGCAGCAGCATGCAAGACGGAAGCGGGTCAGCACAACTGCGTCAGATAGCGAGGTGCCTGTCCAAACTCTGCAACGGGACATGTTCAGGGATGTAAGTGCTTTTGGATTACCCATCATCAAATCTCTTTCACTCCACCCTACTTCCACGTTTCTCCATCTCATCCCACAATATAATTATCATGATTGTACTCTCTTGTTGCAGATCATGGAACAGGCAAAGACAACGTCGGGCATGATCACCTCCTTCTCACAGCCAAGGACGTCCCATGAGAGAGTTGTGCATGCATATGCAATGTTCCTCAGGGAGGAGATGTTCTTAATCCCTGAGGAAAATTGGCAACGTTACAGCATGGAGGGATTGTCCTTGGCAAGGGCGCACAGACTTCCGCAGCCAGTAAAATATTTAAATCAAAGTTCATTGAAATTAAAAAAGTGACGTTGCCCCCCAAAATTCACTGTTGTGCCTGCTTGTGTGTTGCACATTACCGTTCAATTCACTGTTTTCTCACGACGTTATTTGTTTGCTTTCACTAATGAACAATGTTCTGTTGAATTGCGTTGCATATTTAAAAAGAATTGCTTGTTTTTCAATATGTTAATTGTTTCCACTAAATAAACAGTTTAAATTTAATATAGTATTGTGGAAAAAAGTGTCTGTTAGTCGCGGCGTAGATCTCATATGGAAACAACCTGAAATGATGGAATGCATCTCACATACAAAATCATTGATTTATTAGAGAAATAAAACACAAACAGGCATAGAATAGCATTGAATTACAAAAAAAGTGCATTATAAGCCATGAAAATCAAACAATGGCATTTAAGCCCTTTCAAGATCAGGCAACTTTAAAATAGGTGATGTAGGTGGTACTATTAACACAGATTCAATAATTTCACAATGTACAACCATCCATCAACATACATAGATCGCACTTTTGGAAGATCTGGGGCCTTCATGATCGGGTACCTCTGCCGTGAAAACACAACCCTGACATCCCCTGTTTGCTTTTGATCCTCAAAACACATTGTCCTGCCAGGGTACACTGCCTCGCTCTGAGTTGTAGTAAGCACAGAGATGGTCCCTCATCTCCTTTGCTCTTCTGTTGCTGGTGTTTCCTTGCAATGACCCTAGTGCCATCATCGGTGATGCCGGTCTTGCAGCTCTCCATGAACCTGGTGTGACTTCACCTGTCTGTTTGTCCATCGTGTCACCCTCCACCAAGGCTGCAGACGCACCTCTGGTGCGGATCAGGTTATGGAGGACACATGCCGCGTAGACATTGGCCTGCACATTCTCGGGCTCCTGCTCCATTGTTGTCAGCAGGCATCTGAATCTGCTAGCAAGGATACCAAAAGTATTCTCCACTACCCTCCTAGCCCTGGACAGCCTGTAATTGAAGATCCTTTGCTCCCTTGACACCGCCCTGTGAGGGTATGGCTTCATCATCCATGGCCTGAGTGCAAAGGCATCATCACCAACCAGTGCGTAGGGGATGTCAGGGTTGTCTTCTCCAGGCAGAGGTTCTGGATCCGGAAGGCCTGCTCTCCCTTCTTCCAATGCTTGCCCAAGGGAGGTCTCTCTCCAGATCCCTCCATCTGCGGCACTGCCAGGTGTGCCCACATTCACAAACATGAAGTTGTAGTTTGCATCTACCACAGCTAACAGCACGATGGAATGGAACTTCTTGTAGTTAAAGTACACAGAACCTCCCTCGGGTGGACACCGGATGGCCACATGCTTCCCATCAACAGCCCCAAATGTGTGCAGGAAGTTCCATCTGCTTTGAAAGCCGTGCGCCACACTCCTCCAACCGTCTGGTGTAGTTGGGCAGTCAATAAGCTCATCATATGTTTTGTTGATGGCATCACACGTCTCTCGGACTACACCGCTGATGGTGTTGTGAGCCATACGGAAGTTATACGACAGGCTCTTGTAGGAATCCCCTGATGCAAGGTAGCGGAGGGTGATGGCTAGGCGCAGGCCTGGTTCCAGTGACTTCCGCATGACGGTGTCCATTTTCTGCAGTAGAGGTCCGACTCGTGCCTTGAGCTCCTGAAACAGGTCAGGCGGGATCCTGGTGACATTTCTAAAGGCAGCATCATCTACCCGCTGCAGATCCGTCATCATGGTCTCATACTGGCCCAAAGTATGTCTCATCAGGAACAAAGGCCTCATCCACACAGACATCTTCCTGGGCTTCTTCTTCATAACCTTCTTTGTTGAACTGCTGCACGGATGACCTGCAACCATGATGGCTGCTGCTAAGAGAAGATTATGTTGGTGTAGCAGCAATGCAATGTCAATGTCTTCCATTGTGCAGTAGTTTACAGGTCCTAATCGAGTTTGCTGCAAGATTAAGAGAGAATAAGTGTGAATATTCCGAAAAAGTTTACGTGGGGAGAGTTGACATGGACTTTGTGGGCCAAAGGGCCTGTTCCTGTGTTATACTGTTCTATGTTCATGGTCCCTCTAAGAAAATGGTTCTCAGATTTACAAACTCCATGCAGACAACCACGAGTGACCACTGATTTATTTTTGTATATACATCATCCTATTGTTATTACTAACTTTGTTATTGCTGGTCTACAATTGTTAGACCCTAACCCCCTTTATAAAATTGACTTTTATAAAACACATTTCTATAACACATGTTGTTTTAAGAACAAAAAATAGCCAGCGACTTTTGTTTACCTGAAATAAAGATGGCGTCAGGCTCGAGCTTTCCAGACTCTGCTCCAAATGGCGTCAGGCTCGAGCTTGACTCCTCTCAAAATGGACGTCCTCCTCCCTCCTTCTCTCCAAATATGCTTATTTTTTTTAACAGTGGAAACATGTTCTACTCAACTGATGAAGTAAAGATCTTTTGGGCAATTCTAAAGCGAAGTATAAGGCCTGTCTCACGAGTCTGTGGTCATTTATAAAATAGACTTTTATAAAACACATTCCTTTACTTTTGTTTACCTGAAATAAAGATGGCGTCAGGCTCGAGCTTTCCAGACTCTGCTCCAAATGGCGTCAGGCTCGAGCTTGACTCCTCTCAAAATGGACGTCCCCCTCCCTCCTTCCCTCCAAATATGCTTATTTTCTTAAGAGTGGAAACATGTTCTACTCAACTGATGAAGGAAAGATCTTTTGGGAAATTCTAAAGCTAACTATAAGGCCTGTCTCACGAGTCTGTGGTCATTTATAAAATAGACTTTTATAAAACACATTCCTTTACTTTTGTTTACCTGAAATAAAGATGGCGTCAGGCTCGAGCTTTCCAGACTCTGCTCCAAATGGCGTCAGGCTCGAGCTTGGAAAAAAGTGGACGTCCCCCTCCCTCCGTCCCTCCCGTCAAAGTCCGGGATCGCATGCTCGTTCGACAGGGCGTGCGATGATCACCCGACGTACGTGCAACAAAAGCTTCTGGTAAGTCAACATTTTTTTAACCTACCGCAAGCACGTGGGACCCGCCCTATTTGATTCACTCGGCCCCCGCGCAGCATCCGCGCGATGCTCCGGTGGCTAGGCTCGACGCTCTCGCCGTTGCCGCGCGGTCCTCGCTACCGGCGACACCGCGCTTCACCGCCGATGACCGCAAACAGGTAAGACAGAGCCTTTACACCTCTGTCTAGTGGGCAAGTTGTTCGCCTTCACACCGACAAGGGCTATGGCCGTTTGGATCACGTCTACAGCCCTGCAAAACAGCCGTGTTCGTACCTGCGGTCTCGTATCCAAAGCCACGCGTCTGATTTACCGATCTACTGTCGGACTGTCTCTTCCCACGCGCTCTGCCGCTGCAGATCAACTTTTGGCCTTGCCCCCCTACGCCCCCACCACAACGTTCGGCGCCCCGCTCGCAGGCTACGCCGTGTTCAACCCCCCAGTTCTCCGATGCTCTCCCCGCAAGGGTCCCCGGTTACTTCCACGGTGAAGGGAGGTGACGCGGATCTATACCGCACGCGCCCGGGACAGGTTTGTAGGACACCCCTTAGGTACTGGGATTTTGTTTAAACCATCTGTACGTCCCTGTATGCGCTATTAGTGTTTCGGGTACTGTATTATTCAGTCATCACATAATATTGTGTTTATTTTTACAGGTCACCTGCATTTAGATGTGCTTCACTTTTAATTCTACAAGGAAATTTGTAGATTGGTTACTTCACACCAACCAATGTAGTGTTTTATTACAAGAAGCTCCGCCTGCTACACTGTTCATATTGTCGTAACACAACTTGGGCTGTCAGTCTATGCTGTTTCACAGCTGAAGCAACATGCTGTAGTGTATTGCAACTGCCTGTCAATAAATACTTTGTACAATGTTCGTGAGAATGACACTGTAATTTGACAGAAAAGTTGAGTTTAGTGCAGTCTAGTTGAGTTTGGTGCAGTTAAGTAGAGGTTAGTGCACTTTAGTTTAGTACAGTTTAATAGGGTACAATTTAGTTGACTTTTTTTTGCAGTTGAGTTCACTGCAGTTGAGTTGCGATGATTTAAGTGCAGTTGAGTTGGGTTTAGAGCAGTTGATTTTAGTTTGGTGCACTTGAGTTATCTTCAATGCAGTTTTGTGGAGTTTAGTGCAGTTGTGTTGAGGTGAATTGGGTTTAGTTGAGTTGAGTTTACTGCAGTTGAGTTTAGTGCATTTGATTTGAGTTGAGTGCATTCGAGTTTACTGTAGATGTGTTGAGGTGAATTGAGGTTCGTATAGTTGAGTTTCATGCAGCTAGGTTCAGTTGAGTTCAGTGCAGTTGAGTTCGGTGCAGTCGGGTGCAGTTAAACATACGGCAGTTGAGTGGAGTTTAGAGCATTTCAGTTGAGTTTAATGAGCTTGAGTTGAATTGAGATGAATGCAGCGGAGTTGTATGCAGTTTGTTTGCGTTTAATGCTGTTGACGAATTGAGGCCAGTGCATTTGAATTGGGTGCAGTTGCGTGTAGTTTAATTCAGTGGAATTGAGTTGAGTTAATTTCAGTGAAGATGAGTTAAATTTAAGAAATAACTGCACATGCTGGAAAAATGGAAGTTAGCCAAAAATGCTGGAGAAACTCAGCGGGTGAGGCAGCATCTATCGAGCGAAGGAATAGGTGACGTATAGGGTCGAGACCCTTCTTCAGACTGATGTGGGGGTGGGCGGGTAGGAAAAAGGACAAGGCGGAGACAGTGGTCTATGGGAGAGCTGGGAAGGGGAGTGGAAGGAGGGCTAAAGCAAGAACTGCCTGAAATTGGAAAAGTCAATGTTCATACTGCTGGTGTGTAAACTACCCAAGCAAAATATGAAGTGCTGCTCCTCCAATTTGCAGTGAGCTCACTCTGGCCATGGAGGAGGCCCAGGACAGACACGTCGGATTCGGAATGGGATGAGGAGTTGAAATGCTGAGCCACCGGGAGATTGGTTAATGCAGTCTGTGCGGAAGTGTTGGGTGAAGCGATTGCCAAGCCTGCGCTTGGTCATACCGATGTAGAGCAGTTGACACCTACAGCAGCGGATGCAATAGATGAGGTTGAAGTAGATGCAAGCGAACCTCTGTCTCTCCTGGAGATACTGCTTAGGTCTTTGGATGGAGTCATGGAGCACGGGCAAGCGACAAGTGTAGCATTCCGTGCGGTTGCAAGGAAACGTACAAGGGGAGTGTGTGGTTTTGGGTGGAAGGGATGAATTGATGAGGGATTTACGGAGGGAACTGGCTCTATGGAAAGCCGAAAGGGGAGGAGATAGGAAGATGTGGCCAGTGCTAGGATCCCGTTGGAGGTGGCGAAAATGTCGGAGTATTATCTGTTGTATGTGACGGCTGGTGGGGTGAAGTTGCGGACAATCTGGACTCTGCCCTTGTTACGAGTGGTGGGGTTGGGAGTGAACGTGTAGCTACGGGATATAGAAGAGACCATGGTGAGAGCCTCATCTATTGTCGAAGAGGGGAACCCCCGTTCCCTAAAGATTGAGGACATCTCCGACGCCCTGGTTTTGAACACCTCATCCAGGGTGCAGATGCGGTGTTCGGGGGAATTGCGAGCAAGGGATACAGTCCTTACAGGAAGCAAGTTTGGAAGAAGTGTAGTCCATATAGCCATGGGAGACAGTGGGTTTGTAGTAGATTTCGGTCAGTATTCTGTTACCTGCGACGGAGATGGTGAGGTCCAGAAACGGTAGTGAGATGTCGGAGTTAAATTTATTGCAGTGAAGCTGAGTTTTGTTTAGTGCAGTTGATTGAATTTCGTGCAATTGAGTTCAATTTATTATAGTGCACTTGAGTTGCGTGTAGTTGACTTGAGTGAAGTTGTGTTGAAGTTAGTGCAGTTGAGGAGTTGAGTTGAGTGCTGGTAAGTTGTGTTGAGATTAGTGCAGCCTAGTTGAGTTGTATTTAGTGCCGTTGAATTGAATGCAGTTGAGTTGGGTTTAGCGCATTTAAGTTGACTTTTGCGCAGTTGACTTGAGTGCAGTTGAGTTAAGTAGCATGTAGTTTAGTTGAGTACAGTAGTTTTGCGGTAAATGCAGTTGATTTGAGTTCAGTGGTGTTAAATTTAGTGCAGTAGAATTGAGTGTAGTTGCGATGAGTTTAATGCAGTTGAATAGTTGCATTTGGTGTAGATGCTTGAGTTTGGTGCACTTGAATTAAGTGCAGTTGAGTTGAGTTGAGTTCAATTGAGTTTAGTGCAGTTGAGTTGAGACTAGTGCAGTTGGGTTGAGTTGAATACAGATATGTTGAGTTGAGTTCAGTACATTTGTGTAGACGTAAATGCAGTTTAGTGGAGTTGAGTTTCGTGCAATTCATTTGTGTTGAGTTGAGTTTAGTGCAGTTGGATTTATTGCATTTTAGTTGAGTTGAGCTTAGTGCTAGTGGGTTTAATGTTGTTCAGTCGAATACAATGCAGTTAAGTTGAGTTTATGTTAGTTTAGTTTAGTGGAGCGGAGTTGAGCGCTGTTGTGTTGAGTTTAGTGCAGTTAATTAGGTTTTAGTGCAGTTGATTTTACTATGTGCACCTGAGTCAAGTTCAATATATTTGAGTGGAGTTGAGTGCAGTTGTGTTGATGTTAGTGCGGTTTCTCTGGGGAGATTAGTGCAGTTTTATTGATGTTCGTGCAGTTGAGGATTTGAATTTAGTGCGGTCGCGTTTGGTGCAGCTGAGTTGAGTTAAGTGCACGTGAGTTGATTTGTGTTTACTGCAGTTGAGTTGAGGTGAATTGTGTTGATTTGAGTTGAGATGAGCGCAGTTGAGTTGTGTTTAATTTACTTTAGTGAATTTCAGTTTAGATACGTTTACTAAACATGGTCTCCCTTTATTGATTATTTAAAGGGTCAGAATGGTTCAGCACAGGACCCTGACTAACACTCGGGCTAAAGAATGGATGAAATGTTACACTCTGAAATGTACGAATATATCTCGAACGAAGTTTTTTATTTTAATACATTTTTCCATTCTTCTTTAACTATCTTTTTCTTTTCTGTTTTTTTTTTTTGTTTGTTTTTTTTTGGTTTTTTTTTTCTTTATCTCTCGTTTCTTCTTTCTCTTTTCTTTCTTTACTTCATCTATCTTTTTAGTTCTATCTAGTTTTTTTTTTAAAAGGCAAAAGGTATTGGAGACAATGTAATAATAATTGACAATATTATCAATTTAAAAATGTAAGACTGGTAATGATGTTAATATGTTGTGTACTTATCTCCAATAACAAAATATTTTCAAAAAGATACGTTTACTAACCTGTAGATCGTACCCACTACTCTGGAAATAATTCGGGTCATCATATTTTGCACTCTTTCTAAAACGACCCTATCATTCTTGGTTTAGGGTAAACATAACTGAACACAATACACCCTAACCAAATTTCTGTGAGGTTGCATCCTGCCTTCCCTGACTTCGGGTGTATTTTTTAGTTGTGATGTTTTGGGCCCGATTCGAAAACTTGTCATGACACGCTTACTTTCTCCATAGGTACTGGTAGACTCCAAGATTCCTCAGCTATAAAATAAACTGTAAACGACTGAGATAAAATGTTCATTTCTGAATTCGTCGTCAAATATTATTCACGCTAGCCTGTTTCTCCCACAGGAGGGTCAAGTGGATACGATAAGAAGGGAGGCTACGGTAAATTTATTGTAGTTTAATATATTCTTCCCTTAATCCGGAAAACACTGATGGACAGGTGACAGTCAATGTTGGAATAACGAAGAAGTCTAACTGACCTGGGTTAATGATTGATGTGGACGACCTGACAGTGGAGAGCACGTCAGTGAGAGGAGCAAAATTCCCTCACGGTTGGCTTCACAAGGAGGAAAATGGTAGAGAATGAAACAGGACTCCCAGCGATCAACACGGTTGATGTTTTTGAATTGAATTTAGTGCAATTGAGTTGAATTTAGCTGCGTTTAGTACAGTTGAGTTGAGTTTAGTCCAATTGAGTTGAGTTGAAGTTAATGCAGTTGCGTTAATGCAGATTAATTATGTTTAGTGCAGTTAAGTTGAGTGCAATTGGGTTCAGGTTAGTACAGTTGAGTGGAGTTCAATGCAGTTGATTTGAGTAAAGTGAGTTGAGTGAGTTAAAGCAGTTGAGTTTAGTGCGGTTGAGGTGAATGCAAATGGGTTGAGGTTAGTGCAGTTTCGTTTAGTTTAGTTGAGTTGAGGTCAGTGCAGTTGAGTTGAGTTGAGTTTAGTGTAGTAGAGTTCAGCTTCGTGCAGTTATGTTACGTTGAGATTAGTGCAGTTGAGTTTAGTTACAATTTAGGTGACCTGTTTAATGTAGTTGAGTTGAGTGTACTGCAGTTGAGTTGCGATTATTTCAATGCAGTTGAGTTGTGTTTAGTGCAGTGGAGTTTAGTGTGGTGCACATGAGTCAAGTTCAATGCAGTTGAGTGGAGTTGCGTGCAGTTGTGTTGATGTTAGTGCAGTTTCTTGAGTTTAGTGAAGTTGGTTTAGTGCAGTTGGGTTGAGTGTAGTTTTCTTGATGTTCGTGCAGTTTAGGAGATGTGTTTAATGCAGCTGCGTTGCGTGTGAGTTGATTTGTATTTACTGCTGTTGAGTGGAACTGTGTTGATTTGAGATGAGATTAGAGCAGTTGAGTTGATGTTGATTTAATCTGGTGAATTTCAGTTTAGATTGGTTTAGATAAGCTTACTAACATGTCGATCGTACCCATCACTCTGGGAATAATTCTGGTCAACCTCTTCTGCACTCTTTCTAAAACCACCATATCTGTTTTAGATTAGGGTAAACACAACTGAACACAACACACCCCAACCTAATTGCTGAAAGGTTGCATCCTGCCTTCGCTGACTTCGGGCTGTATTTTTTGGTTGTGAAGGTTTGGGCCCGATTCGATAACTTCTCATGACAGATTAAAGGGCCTTTCCCACTTAGGATACCTCCACATAAACCTCTGGTGACCTTGCCCGCCACACATGGTCGCTGCAAGGTCGCCACGAGGTCACAGGAGGTTCTGGTCACTCTCCCTAATGGTCGAAAGTGGTTTCCCCGTGGTCGAGGCTTCGTCTAGGTTGCTGCTTTTTAAAATCATGATAAAAACCGTCGTCGACTAAAAATAGGTCGCCGTTTGGTCGAAGGGCTGTGGAGTGGGGTCGGTGTATTTACTTACAGGCAATCGTAGGCAGCCGTAGGCAATCTCCTTCGCTGACCGGCCATTTTGATAGGCTCAATGGAGTTTCACGGCCTAGACGACCCACCGGTAGGTAAAATGCCCGCTAACTTCATTATACTTCTTAAAACTGTCCCCTTCTGCCCCAATTATCTCCATTTCTCCTCCCATTCTCTCCCCTTCTCCCTCACTTCTCTGGCCCTTATTTAAACCTTCTCTTCCCTTCTGTCTCCCTTCTCTCTCCCCTTGCATCTCCTTCTCTCCCCTCGCCTCTCCTTCTCTCCCCTTCTCCCCCACCCCACGCTCTCTAAAGGACTTACCGTATTCTGTGGCAGCCATTTACCTTCATCCTCATCACGCAGACAGCGCTACCCCGCTCTCCATGGCCCCACCTTCGCGATGTGTTTGTGTGTGTGTGTGTGTGTGTGTGTGTGTGTGTGTGTGTGTGTGCGGTCTGTAGATGCAGCTCGCGCTTCGGTCCATCCAGCTCGCGGTTTAAACGCGGCCGGCCGATCCTGCTCGAGACTTTCCAGGTGAGTGCCCTCGAGATTGAAGGTCGAAGGCACTCTTGTGGACACGCGGATTAGGTCGCCCAAATGGGATTGGCCCTTTACATTCTTCACAGGTACTGGTAGACTCCAGGCTTCCTCAGCTACAAAATAAACAGCATATGGTTGAGATAATGTTCATTTCTGAATTTGTCATCAAATATTATTCACACTAGACTGTTTCTCCCACAGGAGGGTCAAGTGGATTCGATAATAACGGAGGCTACGGTAAATTTATTGTAGTTTAATATATTCTTCACTTTAAAATTTTAATTTTATTTTATTAGAAGTACAGTAATATGGCACCAAGGTGCCTAATATATATTGACATGTTACATTTTATGTACAGTTTCTTTTTTTTTTAATAATGAAAAAGAAAAAGAGAGAATAGACAATAAAAGATAGAAAAACGTGTGATATATAGTGTGAAAAGGAGAAAAGGGTGAAAGAAGAAAACTGAAGAAAAGAAGATAGAGAAAGAGTAGAAAGTAAGAGATTAAGGAGATCATTATCTATGTTCTTGACCATCCCTCACCCAATCCTGAAACAGTTAGCTAATACGATTCTGTTGCACCATGCTTCGAAAAAATCAACAAATGGAGCCCAACTCATTAAGAATTGGTCTGATTTATCTGTTAGGAGGAATCGCATTTCCTCAAGATGTGCGGTATCCAACATATTTGAAATCCACATTTAAAGCATTCGGTATGGGTGTATTTTCCCAAAATTTAAGTATGTTTTTTTGCGGTTATTAACCCATAATTAAAACATACATTTTGAGATGAGTTCAATTTATTCCCATCTTCCATTACTCCAAATATAATCATTTCAGTATTAGGTTTCATTTTTATCTTGAATAATTTTGTAAATATTTCAAAAATATCACTCCAGAATTTATAAAGTTTTATGCAGGAAACAAAAGAGTGTGTTATAGTTGCATTTTGGGATAGACATTTATCACAAATGGGGGAGGTATTTGGATAGAATTTATTCAATCTAGTTTTTGAATAATATAAACTATGTAACATTTCAAATTGAATTTAATTGTGTCTTACATTAATCGAACATTTGTGTATATATATCAAATACTTTTCCCATGTTTCCTTCCTGATTTTTATCATTAATTCTCGTTCCCACTCTTCTCTAAGTGCCTCTGTCGATGGTAGGTCTATATTTAAAATACTATTATATACATATGATATTAATTTCTGTGAGTCAGCCTTAATATTCATAGCTTCTTCCAGTGGATCTAAAGTTATGTTTTGATATCTTTGTATGTATTTCTTCATGAAGTCGCAGATCTGAAGATATATAAAATATTGGTTATTTATCAGTTTAAATTTTAATTGTAATTGTTGGAATGACATATTCTTCACTTAATCCACAAAACACTGATGGACAGGTGACAGTCAATGTTGGAGTAACGCAGAAGGCTAAAGAACCATCGTTCATGTTTCAAGTCGACGACCTACCAATCGAGACCCCGACATTGAGAGGAGCAGAAGTTCCTCACTGTTGGCTTTTCAAGGAGGAAAAGGGTAGTGAATGAAGCAGGAATCCCAGGGATCAATACGGTTGTTGTTGAGTTTGGGTTAGTGCAGATGAGTTGAATTTAGCTGAGGTTAGTGCAGTTGAGATGAGTTTAGTCCAATTGAGTTGAGTTGAATTTAATGCAGTTGCGTTCATGCAGTTAGGTTGAGTTTCTTGCAGTTGAGGAATGCAATTGGGTTTTGGTTAGTACAGGTGAGTGGAGTTCAGTGGAGTTGATTTGACTACAGTGAGTGTAGTTGAGTTCATGCAGTTGAGTTGAGTTTAGTGCAGTTGAGTTGAATGCAAATGGGTTGAGGTTAGTGCAGTTGAGTTAAGTGTAGTTGAATTGAGTTTAGTGTGGTAGAGTTGAGTTTAGCGCAGTTGAGTTCCGTTGCGGTTAGTGCAGTTGAGTTTCGTACACTTGAGTTAGTTACAATTTAGTTGACTTGTTTATTGCAGTTGAGTTGGGTGTACTGCAGTTTAGTTGAGTATGTTAGTGCAGTTGAGTTGAGTTGAAAAGCCTACTCACTTTTGTCTATTCCATGAGGGAAAGGGTAGTGAATGAAGCTGGAATCCCAGGGATGACACGGCGGATGATGGTGAGTTGAGTTCAGTGCAGTTGAGTCGAATTTAGATGAGTTTAGATCAGTTGAGATGAGTTGAGTATAGTCCAATTGATTCGCGTTGAATATAGTTGAGTTGAATTCATGCAGTTAAGTTCAGTATGTTAGTGCAGTTGAGTTGAGTTTCGTGCGGTTGAGTTGTGGTTCGTGCTGTTGAGTTGAGTTTTGTGCAGTTGAGTTGATTTTCGTGCAGTTGAGGTTAGTTTATTTGTGTCTAGTGAAGGAGAGTTAAGTTTAGCTTTATGCAGTTGAGTTGAATTTAGTGTAAGTGGGTTGCGTTGAGTGCAGTTGAGAGTTGAGTTATTGCGGTTGAGTGGGACTGAGTTGAGTGATGTTGTGATGAGTTTATTGCCGTTGAGTTCACTGTAGATTATGTTAATGCTGTTGATGTTAATGCTGTTCAGTTGATGTTAATGCGGTTGAGTTTTGTGCAGTTGGGTTTATTGCATTGAGTTGTGCATAGTGCTGTTGACAAGTTGTTCGCCTTGAGACCGACAAGGGCTATGGCCGTTTGGGTCACATCCACAGCCCTGCAAAAGAGGCGTTCTAGTACCTGGTTAGCGCCGACGGGGGAATTTACAGACACAACCGCCAACATTTCCTTCCTGTTAAGGAGCCACGTCATGCGGTGTCGTATCCAGAAGCCACGCGTCTGATTTACAGTTCTACTGCCGGACTGTCTCTTCGCTCGCGCTCTCATGCTGTAGATCAACCATTGGCCATGCCCCCACCACAACTTTCGGCGCCCCGCTCACCGGCTTCGCCGTTTTCACCCCACCCCCAGGTCTCCGATGTTCTCCCCGCATGGGTCCCAGGATACTTCCACGGTGAAGGGAAGAGACGCGGATCTATACCGCACGCTCGCGGGACGGGTTTGTAGGACACCCCTTAAGTACGGGGATTTTGTTTAAACCATCTGTACGTCCCTGTATGCGCTATTAGTGTTTCGGGTACTGTATTATCCAGTCATCACATAATAGTGTGTTACTTCTTACAGGTCACTTGTATTTAGATGTGCTTCACTTTTAATTCTACAAGGAAATTTGTAGATTGGTTACTTCAAACCAACCAATGTACTGCTTTATTACTAGAAGCTCCGCCTAGTACACTCTTCATATTATCGGAACCTGTCGTGGTTTAAAGACTCAAAGTTCGGATATGATGACACAGACACGGATAATTCTTCAAGAAGACGAGAAGCCTTTATTTGCAAATATTCGGATGGAGCATTCAGAGATGACATCAACTGTCCGCTCTCTAATTCCTCTCTGATCCACAGAAACAAGCAGCATTTTAATACACTCTTTCAGCCTTATCTTCGGCTACTTGGCATGCATGCTTCTGTAACTTTAATCTCTCACTATGTCCTTGCTCTTCAACTTTAATCTCTGAGCCTTCCATGGTGTCCTAGTTAAAGCAAAATAAAAAAATAAGACGCAGCTTGTTTTTGTGCCATGACATCTGTTCACAAAATAATAGCTGACCTCTGCGAGCTTTAGTAAATATTTTAATTAATTGTTCTTCTTTATAATTTCTATATAACTTCTAACTTTTATATAACTCCTTCCTCTGAGACTTCAAACACGTCTCAACAGACAAAGATAACCACACACACATCCCCCAGGTCTAATCACCCATAGAGCCCTAAAATGCAGGCTCTTTTAATTAAGTTTGTGTAATGCTGTGTTGCGTTCTTTCTCTGGCTCCCTGAGAAACTGGGCCAAAAACCCACCCATTACGTGAGGCGGGAAAAGAAAGATCCAGCTTCCCTTACAGACTTCATTTAACATTTTCCCAACACTTCTACTCCGTCGTAGTTGTATTCTATCACCGAGGTGCACTTTCCTTTAGGGCAGGATTCGTCTGCACCCGTTACCATTGGCAGTTGCTTCACAGTAGCTTTCACCAGGAGGGACTTAATACAGGGGAAAACACAGCACAACATTATTGCCACTGCAAGCAGTACGACCCCAATGGCCAGACCAATTTTAATCAGCCATGTTCCCCAACCCCCCAACATGCTCTCCAGCCATCCAAACAATTGATTTCTGAACCCTACATTTCTTTCAACCTCACTCCTTAGTTTTTTAGCTTATCCATGGCTTTAATGAAAGACCCCTCCGGGCTAGTATTATTACATATGAAGGTGAAGCATTGTTCCCCAAACAAGACACATACACCCCTTATTCTGACCTTATGTACACCAGTCTCATAGTCACTAATGTCTCCAAATAACTCACATTATCTTGACCATATAACAATGACAGCAATGAAACAGGCCATCTCGGCCCTTCTAGTCCGTGCCTAACACTTACTTTCACCTAGCTCCATCTACCTGCACTCAGACCATAACCCTCCATTCCTTTTTCGTCCATATACCTATCCAATTTAGTTTAAAATGATAAAATCGAACCTGCTTCCACCACTTCCACTGGAAGCTCATTCCACACAGCTACCACTCTCCGAGTAAAGAAGTTCCCCCTCATGTTATCCCTAAACTTCTGTCCCTTAATCATGTCCTCTTGTTTGAATGTTCCCTACTCTCAATTGAAAAAGCTTATCCACGTCAACTCTGTCTATCCCTCTCATCATAACGTTCAGCGCTCCAAACAATAAAGACCTAAGTTGTTCAACCTTTCTCTGTAACTTAGTTGCTGAAACCCAGGCAACATTCTAGTAAATCTCATCTGTACTCTCTCTATTTTGTTGACATCGTTCCTATAATTGGACGACCAAAATTGTACACCATACTCCATAATTGGCATCACCAATGCCTTGTACAATTTTAACATTACATCCCAACTTCTATACTCAATGCTCTGATTTATAATGGCCAGCACACCAACAGCTATCTTTACCACCCTATCTACATGAGATTCCACCTTCAGGGAACTATGCACATTTACCATGTACGTCCTATTTTGATTTGTCCTGCCAAGATGTAGCACCTCACACTTATCAACATTAATCTCAATCAGCCCAATCTTCCAAATGGCCTAAATCTCTCTGTCGATTTTGAAAATGTATTTCATTATCCACCACACCACCTATCTTAGTATCATCTGCATACTTACTAATCCAATTTACCACACCATCATCCAGATCATTGATGTATATGACAAACAACAGTGGACCCAACACAGATTCCTGAAGCACCCCACTAGTCACCGGCCTCCAACCTGACAAACAGACATCCACCATTACTCTCTGGCATCTCCCATTCAGCCACTGTTCAATCCATCTTGCTACTCCACCATTAATACCCAACAATTTAACCTTCTTAACTAACCTTCCTTGTGTAACCTTGTCAAAGGCCTTACTGAAGTCCATATAGACAACATCCACCGCTTTACCCTCATCAATTTCCCTAGTAACCTCTTCAAAAATTCAAGAAGATCATTCAAACATGACCTTCCAGGCACAAATCCATGTTGACTGGTCCTAATTATACCCTGTTTATCCAAATGCTTATATATATTATCTTTAAGTATCACTTCCATTAATTTGCCCACCACTGACGTCAAACAACGCTCTTGTTAGAACTCTGCTCTTCTCTCACTTCTTTGTCCTCCTGTTCACTTACCTCAGGGCTATTATCTAGCCGTACCTGCGGGACAGCCCTCATGTAAGGATTGAAATGGTACCAGGTAGATCAACCTTCTACCTGAACTACGGTGGGTGGTTCGGAAAGCTCATACATACACCTTGTCCCCAGGTTTAAAGGGTCCTTCATCCTGGTCCACCACCAACTGCTTTTACTTTGCCTTGCTTAAATAAACTTGTATATCATAATTAACTGTTACATATACTTCTTAAATTCTACCTGTAACTGTTCCAAACTCGGTCCCTTGTAGGGACCTCTCCATTGTGCCACCTGCATAGATCGGCCAGTAAGCATCTCATGTGGTGTTATGTGGGTTATTCGGTTAGTTTGCATGCAACATCTCTTCAGTGCCAATGGCAGGGCATTGATGCAATTCAACTTTGTAGTTACACAAATCTTATTTATATTCACCTTCAATGTTCCATTTATTCTTTCCACCATGCCCTGTAACTGCAGGTGTTACACACCCAAATCTGTGTTTTACTCTAAGGACCTGTAGCACCTGCTTGACTACTCTCTGAATGAAAACAATCCGTTGTTAAAGCTGATTTCTGTAGGTCTACCAAACCTCTTTATTACCTCATTCATCAGACACTTTACTACAATCCTTGCACCTAAATCAATCCAAGCTTACCCTATACGTAATAACAGCTGATCATCCTCCAGATGATGTTTTGGCTGCTTCGTCTGCACTTTGAATTCCCTTCTTATGTGCTTGGCATTTAATGACAGCTACAGCCCCTGACTTCATTATTGCCCTAATCAGGTCTGTACTTTACTGCTAACGTTTCATGGGGTCTCCGTTGCTTTTCTAAAATCCTTTCTGTTTCCCTACTGCTACATACATGTGACAGACCCCATGAACATATGCTTAGTCGGTATACACCTCGTCTTTCTCACCTTTCCCCATGTCACATGCTGCTCGTAAAGCCTTAATTACTGCCAACTGAGCTAAGCAAGATTGCAGGCTTCCAACTTAATCACCTTAAAGTCTAATTCATCCTGATGCACCACTTCAAACCCTGCATACTTGCTATTATGATCCCTTTAACAAGAAACATCCACAAGCAAAACCTTATTGTCCCCTTCATTCAAAGGCTGTGACTGTAAAACATTTCTCCGACGTGCGTCCTTCTTCCTTCATTATTTTCCTTAATGACATCACCATTTCACCATACTTTCCAATCTAGTCTGAACTATATCATGCCATTCCGAAGAATGTCATCATCTGCCTTACTGTATGTGGCTTAGGAGCTTCAATTTGATCCTGCGCTATAGCTTTAACTTCTTTAGATATTACTCGTCCTGAATATTATACCTGCTGCTGACAAAACAGCAACTTCTTCCTGGATACTTTATGACCTCTTATGCCATCTTTTCCAAGAGAATAAAAATGTCTCTCTCACATTGCATATCACTTGTGGAACAAACCAACAAATCATCCACATACTGTATCATATATTTTCTAAGGGTACACCTTTCAAATCTTCCTTTAACATCTAATTAAAAACATGGGGCTAGTATTTAAAGCCCTGACGCATCCTAGCCTAGGTGTATTTAATACCTCTTTTTAATGTTCTTACCATAGCTATGCTCACCACTATCTTAATATAATTATTATTATTATTTCCTGATTACCATACCTGTTCATATCCCCAACACACCTTATCCATTACCTGTCTCCTTACTAGCCTTTTTTGACCTCCTCCTTGAGATCCCTCCATCCCTTGGGGACCCCAGTCCTGTCTGGGCTTATATCCAGATTTATTTCACTCCTGATAGGGCATTTGTGGAAACACGCCTCCAAAGATATTTATTATTGGCATGGAATTCTCTGCTCCCTGTTTGGCTCTGTCATAGGACTCACTGTGTGTCGTTGCATCACTTATTTTAGTCTTTTCAACCATGTCTGTTGTTATTGACAACATTGTCTTTCCTTTTTTCACAATCTTTCTTATTGAGCTCTTCAAGTTACATTTACATCACTTTTCTCTGCACATATTCCTGCTGGTCTGCAAGTCTTTTTCATATCTTTGCGATATTTCTCGACCTCACTAACCAAATGATCGCTGAATCGGGGGTGGGAAATAGATGACAATCTCACCACCTCCACCAATGTAGACTTGACTTTAGGAGGAATGACATCCACCACATTGGTTCAGAATATAATGTTCATTACCTGGTTGCCTTCTATTTCTTGTTCATTTTCAAGTCTCCACCTTTTCAGCTGGTTCTCCAGATAGGCTGCTGTATTATTTGCCTCTCCCAGTGGATCTCCCCTTTATTCCTTGGGGTCCACCTTACGTGGGTAACATTGTCTGAGGGCATGCCATACCCTCTGCCTGACTGTGTCAAACAGCATGCCATTGTTTATTACATTGTTCACATCATTTTTATACCCGCCATCTTCAGTAGTTCTGTCAGTTTAGTGGTTCCAATCACTTTCACCAACAGTGCCTCCAAATCTCCATAGCCAATCAGCATCCTGCATTCTCCTCCTCCAAAGCCCTAATCCATTTCCTGCCCCATCAGGAATATTGGTTAAGGTATTTTTTAGCCCTCTCAGTTTATGGGTGCCCCAAAGGATAATCTGTGTCTGTCCTGCTCTTTTCTTTTTAAAGCAGTCTCATCAACTTATCCCCCTGCTTTCCACTTTAATCCTTTCTGGTATGCCTTCTTTCTTATTCTAAACTCAATTTCTTACTTCTCAGATAGTCTAGCCTCCTTTGCAAATTTATTTAAAAATCTTCCACTGACTTCTCCTGATTTTTACTTTCACACCTGTCGTTTCCTACTTCTGTTGCCTCCTCACTGCCTCTCTCTCCTTTCTTTCTGAACTGGATAAGTGCATCTACTTCCTTTCCTTACCGCTTTTCCCACCTTTCCAACTTATATGTGGGCATATAATTCATAATTAACACTTCCATCTTGTCACAAATTTATCTTGAAAGTGCCTTCCTTGGGCCACATCCTCACAACTTTTTCTTAAAATCTCAGCAAACAATCATTACCCTTCTCCAACCATAATGTTTACCATAAAACAACAAACCATAAAAGCTGGTCATGTTTCAGCAATTACCTTATTTCCAATTATTTAAATCCATTCTCATCACTATTACTAGTAACAATTTTCCAAATTAACTTTACTGAAAAGAAATATAAAAGAAACATCAGAAAAACCAAGCAACCTACATTTTCCAACTTTCCCCTTTTATGTTACGAGGATACAAAGTGTTAAACGTTATCTTACAGCAGTTCGTAACTTTCCCCATTGCTTACAATCTCTTAAAGGACTTATCACATATATGAACTTCCTCATTCATTCAAAACCGGTTTTTACACACAAATCACAGTCGTTCCATTCTTACTTCAAAGAAATTATGTAATTTTCTACACAGCTTAAAGTTTAAATAAACAGATTAACATTTATATAATTCTTATCTCCCTTTTAAGTTAAAGTAGGATGGTCTAATCCCCTATCAGTCAGGTACCTGAGCGCTGTGATTGGACATTGATTCAGATCATGATTAGTCAGACTCACCGTCACTCAAATTCTAACCACACCCCACTAAGATCACAACCAATCAAAATCCTAGTCACTCAACATCAGACCACACGCCACTCCCATTAATTTCCAGACAAAGGAAGCACATTTAGCCAGATAGAATGCTGAGAGACAAGCAGCATAAATAATGCAGCAAATGTATCTCCACAACAGTTAAGGAACTCAGTCCTTACACGTCCTCCATCCTTGTACTCACTATATTACCTTAATATAATCTTATTGCTATATAACCTTACACTATTCTTGTTGCTATTCTACTATATTTTATCACGGTGTACACTTCCTGTTACTCACTTACCTTAAATTCGTATTTTGCCCGTACAGCCCTCAGTCACCCAAGGCAATACTTTATTCTGCCCGTACAAACCCCTGCCCTCTCAGGGTGGTATCCACAGAATGGCCTATTCTGCCCGTACAAACCACTGACCTCTCAGGGTGGTATCCACAGAATACTCTATTCTGCCCGTACAAACCCCTGACCGCTCAAGGTGGTATCCACAGAATACTCTATTTTGCCCGTACAAACCCCTGACCTCTCAGGGTGGTATCCACAGAATGCCTGCCTCGTCCGTGCAACCCCGACGTCTCAGGGTGGTATCCACGAAGTCTATTACCTGCCTCGTCCGTGCAACCCCTGACCTCTCAGGGTGGTATCCACGAGGTCTAATAAACTCTTACCTGCCTCGTCCATGCAACCCCTGGCCTCTCAGGGTGGTATCCACGAGGTCTCAATAAACTCTTAATAATATCACACAATGTAATGCTGTATTTTCTTATCACAAATATTATTACTCACCACACAGCGCAGCCTTCTCGGACAATCCTCCGGGCCTCCTTTTTAGAACAATTTAGTGCCAGATTCTTCGGTCAGAGAGACCTTCTAACTACCTAGGCACTTCTGCATCCCTGATGGCTTCCCATGAACAACAGGTTATTTGTCCAAATGAAGCGGAAAACCGCTTAATTTTATAGGTGGCCACCCTTTTCCTGTTGTCCCTAGGAGCCAAGAGGGGCTGGGAAATGCCCTGTCTGTTTGTCTTTTAATTAACGGTCTCTTACCGACCCTGCTCGCTGCGCCAATTTTGTCGTGGTTTTAAGACTCAAAGTTTGGATAAGATGACACAGACACGGAGAATTCTTCAAGAAGTCGAAAAGCCTTTATTTGCAAATATTCGGCTGGAACATTCAGAGATGACACCACCTGTCCGCTCTCTAATTGCTCTCTGATCGACAGAAACAAGCAGCATTTTATTACACTCTTTCAGCCTTATCTTCGGCTACTAGGCATACATGCTTCTGTAACTTGAATCTCTCACTATGTCCTTGCTCTTTAACTTTAATCTCTGAGCCTTCCATGGTGTCCTAGCTAAAGCAAAATAAAAAATAAGACGCAGTTTGTTTTTGTGCCATGAAGTCTGTTCACTTAAAAATAGCTGAACTCTGCGTGCTTTAGTAAATGTTTTAATGAATTGTTCTTCCATATAATTTCTATATAACTTCTAACTTATATAAACCCAACTTGTGCTGTCAGTCTATGCTGCTACACAGCTGAAGTAACATGTTGTAGTGCAATGCAACTGTCTTTCAATAAATACTGTTGTACAATGTTCGCGAGAATGACTGGGTAATTTGACAGTTGAGTTGAGTTTAGTGCAGTTGAGTTTAGTGCATTTGAGTAGAGATTAGTGCACTTTAGTTTAGTACAGTTGAGTTAGGTACAATTTCGTTGGCTTGTTTTTTTGCAGTTGAGTTCACTGCAGTTGAGTTGCGATGATTTAAGTGCGGTTAAGTTGGGTTTAGTGCAGTTGATTTTAGTATGGTACATTTGATTTAAGTTCAATGCAGTTGAGTGTAGTTTCGTGCAGTTGTGTTGATGTGTATTGGGTTTAGTTCAATTGAGTTTAGTGCAATTCAGTTTAATGCAGATCAGTATAGTGCAGTTGGTTTAATGCAGTTGAGTTGGGTTGTGTGTAGTTTTGTTGATGTTCGTGCAGTTGAGGAGATGAGGTTAGTGCAGCTGCATTGCGTTTGGTACAGCTGAGTTGAATTAAGTGCAGTTGAGTTGATTTGTGTTTACTGCAGTAGAGTTGAGGTGAATTGTGTTGAGTTGAGATTAGTGCAGTTGAGTTGCTATTAATTTAGTTTACTGCATTTCAGTTTAGAATGGTGTTCCTATCCCGTAGCTCGTATTCCACAACTCTCGGAATAATTCTGGGCCTTCTGCACTCTTTCTAATATAACCATGTCCTTCTTGGATTAGGGCGAACATAACTGAACACAATACACCCTAACCAAATTCCTGTAAGGTTGTATCCTGCCTTCCCTGACTTCTAGGTGTATTTTTAGGTTGTGAAGGTTTCGGCACGATCCGATAAATTGTCTTCAAAAAAGTTCTTAGTCCACAGGTACTGGTAGACTGCAAGATTCCTTAATTACAAAATAAACTGTATACGACTGAGTTAAAATGTTCATTTCTCAATACATGTCATCAAATATTATTCACGCTAGTCTGTTTCTCCCACAGGATGGTCAAGTGGATACGATAAGAACGGAGGCTATGGTAATGTTATTGCGATTTAAAATATTCTTCACTTAATCCGCAAACAGTGTATGCAGTTGTGTTGAGTTCAATGCTGTTAACGATTTGCGTTTAGTGCATTTGAATTTGATGCAGGTGAGTGGGGTTTATTTCAGTGGACCTGATATGAGTTTCATGAAGGTAGACAAAAATGCTGGAGAAACTCAGCGGGTGAAGCAACATCTACGGAGCGAAATAAATAGGCAATGTTACGGGTCGAGACCCTTCTTCAGTGAGTTGAATTTAGCTGAGTTTAGTGCAGTTGAGTTGATTTGAGTAAAGTCCAATTCAGTTGAGTTGAATTTAATGCTGTTGAGTTAATGCAGTTGCGTTGAAAAGTTTAGTGCAGTTGAGATGATGTTAGAGCAATTGAGATTAATGTAATTGGGTTGAGGTTAGTGCAGTTGTGTTGAGTGTAGTTGAGTTTAGTGCATTTGATTTGAATGCAGATAATTTAGATCTTTACAGTTGTGTTGAGGCAAATGCGGTTGTGGGGTTGAGCTTATTCCACTTGAGTTGAGTTGAGTTTAGTACTGTTGAATTTAATGTTGAATATAATGCAGATGAGTTGAGGTTAATTTAATGGACCGGTGTTTAGTGCAATTGTGTTGAGTTTAGTGTAGCTGAATTTGATGCAGTTGAGGAGTTGCGTTACTGCAGTTGCTTTACTGCAGTTACATCGAGTTTTATGATGGTCAGTTGAGTTCCGTGCAACGGAGATGGGTGCATTTGTGTTGAGTTCACTGCAGTTGAGTTTACTGCTATTGAGTTTAGTGCATTCGAGTTTAGTGCAGATGTGTTGAGGTGAATTGAGGTTGCTATATTTGAGTTTAGTGCAGTTAGGTTGAGTTGAGTTCAGTGCAGTTGAGTTCAGTGCAGGTGAGTAGAGTGCAGTTGGGTGGAGTTTCAGTTGAATTTATTTATCTTGAGTTTAGTGCAGCGGGGTTGTATGCAGTTGTTTTGAGCTTAATGCAGTTGAGGATTTGAGGTCAGTTGATTTGAATTTGGCGCAGTTGAGTGCAGTTGGACTTGAGTTGAGTTGAGTATAGTGAAGACTGGTTAAATTTAAGAAAGGAATGCAGATGTTGGAAAAATCGAAGTTAGACAAAAATGCTGGAGAAACGCTGCGGGTGAGGCAGCATCTATGGAGCGAAGGAATAGGAGACATATTGGGTCGAGACCCTTCTTGAGACTGATGTGGGGTTGGGGGTGGGCGGGAAGAAGAAAGGAAGCGGAGACAGTGAGCTGTGGGGGAGCTGGGGAGGGGAAGAAGGGAGAAAGCATGGATTACCTGAAATTGGAAAAGTCAATGTTCATACCGCTGGGGCGCAAACTACCCAAGCAAAATTAGAAGTGCTGCTCCTCCAATTTGCAATGAGCACACTCTGACCATGGAAGAGGCCCAGGACAGAAAGATCGGATTCTCAATGGGATGGGGATTTGAAGTGCTGAGCATTGGTTAATGCGGACTGTGCGGAAGTGTTGAGTGATGCGATTGCCAAGCTTGCGCTTGGTCATACCGATGTAGAGCAGTTGACACCTAGAGAAGCGGATGCAACAGATGAGGTCGAAGGAGGTGCAGGCGAACCTCTGCCGCACCTGGAAAGACTGCTTATGTATTTGGATGGAGTCAAGGGGCGAGGTGAAGCGACAAGTGTAGCATTTCCTGCGGTTGCAATGACAAGTAGTAGGGGAGGGTGTGGTTGGGTGGAAAGGGACGAATTGATCAGGGATTTACGGAGGGGACGGTCTCTATGGAAAACCGAAATGGGAGGAGATGGGAAGTTATGGCCAGTGATGGGATCCCGTTGGAGGTGGCGAAAAGCTCGGAGGATTATCTGTTGTATGTGACGGCTGGTAGGGTGGAAGGTGAGGACAACCTGAACTGCCCTTGTCACGAGTGGGGAGTGAGAGCGGAGCTACGTGATATAGAGGATACCCTGGTGAGAGCCTCATCTATAGTCGACGAGGGGAACCCCCGTTCCCTAAAGAATGAGGACATTTCCGATGCCCTGGCTTGGAACACCTCATCCAAGGGTGCAGATGCAACGTAGACGGAGGAATTGGGAGTAGGGGATAGAGTACTTACAGGGAGAAGGGTTGGACGAAGTGTAGTAGAGATAGCCATGGGAGACAGTGGGTTTGTAGTAGATGTCGGTCAGTATTCTATTAACTGCGACGGAGATATTGAGGTCTAGAAACGGGAGGGAGATGTCGGAGTTAAGTTTATTGCAGTGGAGATGAGTTGTGTTTAGTGCAGTTGATTTAAATTTCGTGAAGTTGAGTTCAGTTTAGTATAGTGCACTTGAGTTGAGTGTAGTTGACTTGAGTGAAGTTGTGTTGAAGTTTGCAGTTGAGGTTTTGATTTGAGTGCTGTTAAGTTGTGGTGAGTTTAGTGCAGCTGAGTTGAGTTGTATTTACTGCGTTTTAGTTGAATGCAGTTGTGTTGGGTTTAGCGGAGTTAACTTGACTTGTGCGCAGTTTACTTGAGTGCAGCTGAGTTAAGTTGCATGTAGTTGAGATGCGTACAGTAGTGTTGCGGTAAATGCAGTTGATTTGACTTCAGTGGTGTTAAATTTAGTGCAGTTGAATTGAATGTATTTGCGATGAGGTTTATGCAGTTCAGGAGTTGCATTTAGTGCAGATGCTTGAGTTTGGTGCAGTTGAATTATGTGCAGTTGTGTTGAGTTGGGTTGCGTTTAGTGCAGTTGAGTTGAGTTTTGTTTAGGGCAGTTGAGTTGAGTATGGTGCAGTTGGGTTGAGTTGAATGTAGATAAGCTGACTTGAGTTCAGTACAGTTGTGTAGCGGTAAATGCAGTTTAGTGGAGTTGAGTTTCGTGCAATTGATGTGTGTTGCGTTGAGTTTAGTGCAGTTGGGTTTATTGCGTGTTAGTTGGGTTGACTTTAGTGCTATTGAGTTTAATGTTGTTCAGTTGATTATAATGAAGTTGAGTTCAGTTTGTGTTAGTTTAGTTCAGTGGAGCGGAGTTGTGTGCAGTTGTGTTGAGTTTAGTGCAATTTTGGAGTTGAGTTTAGTGCAGTTGAGTTGAGTTTAGTGCAGTTGAGTTGAGCTTAGTGCAGTTGAATTGAGGTGAATTGAGTTGACTAGAGTCATATTTCGTGCAGTTGAGATCAGTGCAGTTGGGATCACTGCAGTTGAGTATAGTACAGTTGGGATAGGTACAATTTAGTTGACTTGGTTATTGCAGTTGAGTTCAGAGTCATTCAGTTGTGTTGCGATGATTTAAGTGCAGTTGATTTGGATTTAGTGCAGTTGATTTTAGTATGGTGCACCTGAGTCAAGTTCAATACAGTTGAGTGGAGTTGAGTGCAGTTGTGTTGATGTTAGTGAATTTTCTCTGAGGAGTTTAGTGCAGTTTTATTGATGTTCGTGCAGGAGAGGAGTTTATCTTAGTGCAATAGTGTTTGGTGCAGCTGATTTGTGTTAACTGCAGTTGAGTTGAGGTGAATTGTGTTCATTTGAGTGGAGATGAGAGCAGTTCAGTTGTGTTTAGTTTACTTTAGTGAATTTCAGTTAAGTTAAGTTTACTAACATGTAGATCGTACCCACCACTCTGGAAATAATTCTCGTCAATATCTTTTGCACTCTTTCTAAAACCACCCTATCCTCCTTTGTTTAGGGTAAACATAACTGAACACTATACACCCTAACCTAATTGCTGTAAGGTTGCATCCTGACTTCATTGAATTCGGGCTGCATGTTATGGTTGTGAAGGTTTGGGCACGATTCGATAACTTGTCATGACACACCTACTTTCTCCACAGGTACTGGTAGACTCCAAGATTCCTCAGGTACAACATAAACTGTGTCTGACCGAGTAAAAATGTTCATTTCCGAATGCGTCATCAAATATTAATCACGCTCGTCTGTTTCCCCCACAGGAGGGTCAAGTGGATACGATAAAAAGGGAGGCTACGGTAAATTTATTGAAGTTTGATATATTCTACACTTAATCCACAAATAACTAATGGACATTGAATGTTGGAAGCACGAAGAACGCTAAATGACCAGGGTTTATAATTGATGTGGACGACTTGACAGTGGAGACCACGTCAGTGAGAGGAGCAGAATTCCCTCACGGTTGACTTTGCAAGGAGGGAAAGGGTAGAGAATGTAGCAGGAATCCTATCGATCAACACGGTTGATGTTTTTGAGTTGAATTTAGTGCAATTGAGTTGAATTTAGCTATGTTTGGTATAGTTGAGTTTAGTCCAATTGAGTTGAGTTGAATTTAATGCAGTTGCGTTAATGCAGATGAGTTGAGCTTAGTAGAGTTAAGTTGAATGAAATTGGGTTCAGGTTAGTTCAGTTGAGAGGAGTTCAATGCAGTTGATTTGAGTAAAGTGACTTGAGTGAGTTCATGCAGTTGAGTTTAGTGCAGTTGAGTTGAATGCAAATTGGTTGAGGTTAGTTAGTGCAGTTTGGTTTACTGTAGTTGAGTTGAGGTTAGTGCAGGAGTTGAGTTGAGTTTAGTGTAGTAGAGTTCAGCTTAGTGTAGTTAAGTTACGTTGAGATTAGTGCAGTTGAGTTTAGCACAGTTGAGTATGTTACAATTTAGTTGACCTGTTTATTGTAGTTGAGTTGAGTGTACTGCATTTGTGTTTCGATGATTTAAGTGTGGTTGAGTTGGGTTTACTGCAGGTGATTTTAGTATGGTGCACATGAGTCAAGTTCAATGCAGTTGCGTGGAGTTGCGTGCATTTATGTTGATGTTAGTGCAGTTTCTCTGAGTTCAGTTTAGTGCAGTTGGTTTTAATGCGGTTGAGTTGGGTTGAGTGTAGTTTTGTCAATGTTCGTGCAGTTCAGGAGATGAGTTTAGTGCAGCTGCGTTTCGTGTGGTGCAGCTGAGTTGAGGTAAAAGCAGGTGAGCTGATTTGTGTTTACTGCAGTTGATGTGAATTGACTTGAGGTTTGTGCAGTTGAGGAGATGTTAATTTAAATTCGTGAATTTCCGTTTTGATTGGATAAGCTTACTAACCTGTATCTCGTATCCACCACTCTGGAAATATTTCTGGCCAACCTCTTCTGCACTCCTTCTAAAACCACCATATCCTTCTTAGAATAAGGTAAACATAACTGAACACAATACACCCTAATCTAATTGCTGTAAGGTTGCATCCTGCACTCGCTGACTTCGGGCTGTATTTATTGGTTGTGAAGGTTTGGGCACGATTCGATAACTTGTCACGACAGACTTACTTTCTCCACAGGTACTGGTGGACTCCGAGATTCCTCAGCTACAAAATAAACTGTATGTGACTGAGTTAATGTTCATTTCTGAATTCGTTATCAAATATTATTCACGCTAGTCTGTTTCACCCACAGGAGGGTCAAGTGGATACGATAAGAACGGAGGCTATGGTACATTTATTGTAGTTTAATATATTCTTCACAATCCACAAAACACTGATGGACAGGTGACAGTCAATGGCGGAATAACGCAGGCTAAATGAACAGCGCTCATGTTTCATGTCGACGATCTGCCCCGTCATTGAGAGGAGCAGAATTTCCTCACTTCTGGATTTGCACCGAGCAAAAGGGTAGTGAATGAAGCAGGTATCCCAGGATTCAACACGGTTGATGTTGTTCAGTTGAGGTTAGTGCGGTTGAGTTCAATTTAGCTGAGGTTAGTGCAGTTGAGATGAGTTTAATCCAATTGACTTGAGTTGAAGTTAATGCTGTTGCGTTCATGCAGTTGGGTTGAGTGTGTTGCAGTTGAGTTGAATGCAATTGGGTTTAGGTTAGTACATTTGAGTGTAGTTCACTGGAGTTGATTTGACTAACGTGAGTTGATTTGAGTTCATGCAGATGAGTTGAGTTTTGTGCAGTTGAGTTGAATGCAAATGGGTTGAGAGTGCAGTTGAGTTTATTTTTATTTTTTTAATTTGTATTACTTTAATTTAATATCTGGAGAGAGTGGATGTGGAGAGAATGTTTCCACTAGCGGGAGCGTCTAGGACCACAGGCCAAAGCCTCAGAATCAAAGGACGTACCTTTGAAAATGAGATCAGGAGGTATTTCTTTAGTCAGAGATGGATGGTGCGATTCTGTTCGGGACCCATCTTCCACATGACCCGAAACGTCACCTATAATTATTTTTGCTTCAGTCAGAGGATGATGAGTCTGTGGAATTCATTGCCACAGAAGTCGGGTGGAGGCCGAGTCATTGGACATTTTTAAAGCAGAGATTGACAGGTTCTTGATTATTACGGTTTGGGGAAAGGGCAGGAGAATGGGTTTGAGAGGGAAAGATAGATCGGCCATGATTGAATGACAGGGTAGATTTGATGGGACGAACAGCCTAATTACGATTCAATAAAAATATGAACTTAAGAAATACAGGTGCAGCTTTACGCAAAAGGACATAAAGTGCTGAAGTAACACGGCGAGCCAGGCAGCATCTCTGGAGAACATGGATAGGTGACGATCCGTGTTCTCCAGAGATGCTGCCTCACCCGCTGTGTTAATCCAGCACCGCTTGTCCTAAAGTGTTGGAAAACATATAGCTTCTATCATGGACTCGCTGAGAGACTGATTGTCCGACCTACCCCAAGGTTTAATGAAAACTGCATCTGACTGAGTTGATGAGTCAGAGTGAACTGTAGATGCTGGATTTAACCGAATGTATACACAACATGCTGGAGTAACTCAGCGGGATAGGCAGCAACTCGGGAATGAAGGATTGGCTGACGTTTCGAGTCGAGAACCTTCTTCAGACAGAAACGCCACACTTTCCTTCTCGCTAGAGAAGCTGCTTGCCCGCATTTTGTGTCTGTGTGAGTTAAAATGTTCGCTTCGGACTTACCGCAAGCAATATTCATGCCAATCTTTTTCTCCCACAGGATACATACCGTCCTCTGGATACGACAACTACGTTTGCTACGGTAAATCTAGTATCGTTCAATATTTAGTTTTTCATTTTCAGAATGTCAGCGCATACAGGCCCTTCGGCTCACCAAGTCCGCACAGTCCAGTGACCCACTCATACTAACACTATCATACACACACTACGGACAACTTAAATATCAAAGCCATTAACCTACAACGCTGTACATCTTTGTAGTGCGGGAGGAAACCGGAGCACCCGGAGATAACCAACGCAGATCACGGGAAGAAAGTACAAACTCCGCACAGACAGCGCACACAGTCAGATTCTCCTGGCTTCTCCCCATAAACCCTGCTATTTTATTAATCACGTATGTATAAATCTCAGCCGTAAAAATATATCCAATGACTTGCCCTCCACCACCGTCTCTGTCAATGTATCCCACTGATTCATTAACATCTGACAAAATAAATTCATCCTCACCTCCTTACGTCCTTCTATTCAGAGTCTATGGCCTCCGGTCTTAGACTCTCCCAATAGTGGAAACATCCTCTCCACATCCAATCTATGCAGATCTTTCACTATTCAATAACTTTCAATGAGGTCCTCTCTTATTATTCCAAACTCCAGCGAGTACAATCGTCATCCTATGCTTGTGTATTAGGTAATAATCAAATATTAACGTGTAACTTCCCTTTAAATATAGTTTCACAGAAATGTATAAGGATAGCGATTCTCTGGTGATAAAGTATTGACAAACAGCAAATTTCTCCATCCCGTTTAGTTTAATTTAAAAATACGGCATGCAAACGTACCCTTTGGCCCACCGAGTCCACGCTGACCATCGATCACATAGTCACACCGATTCTCCATTATGCCACCTTCGCATCCACTTCCTACGCACTTGGGGCAAATTACAGTGGCCAATGAAACTATAAACCTCCACGCCTTCGGGATATGGGAGGAAACCGGAGCACCCAGCCACTACACACGCAGACACACACACACTACACACACAGACCCTCACACATACGCACACGCACACGCACACGCACACGCACACGCACACGCGCACGCGCACACGCACACGCACACACACACGCATCTGAGATCAGGATCGAACCGGGTCTCCGGCACTTTGAGGCAGCGGCTCTACCAGCTCCGCCACTGTGCCGCCCTGTTGCTCAACGTCTGGTGAAATATTAGCTACCGTCTGGAACAGATCAGGAACTGACTGACATATCTTAATTGAGCCAAATACTGGGACTAGCGTAGTGGGACAGCTTGGTCGGCAATGGGAAGTCGGGCCGGAAGGCCTGTTTGGGAGCTTTATCAATCTGTGACTATGACTGACAACACACCTTAACACGACCAGCGGGTTTGAATATTAATTTCTCTAAATTAAAGTAACCGTTGCATCCCCTTTCTCTGTCTCTGCCTCACCCAAACAGTGGTAAAAGTTTCAAAGTCATTCTGTGAAATCTCATTGCCTATAACGCGTCCTCACCTCGCCCACAGCGAACAATGGCTGTTCCTTGATCAATTTCATTCGTTTTTCTATATCTCTCTTTATCACAGTTCACATCTTTCTTTTCCCTTTCCACTGACTCTCAGTCTGAAGAAAGGTCTTGACCTGAAACGTAACCTATTCCTTGTATCTGGAGATGCAGACTGACCCATTGAGTTGCTCCAGCTTTTTGTGTCTATCTTCGGTTTAAACAACAGCTGCAGTTGCTTTCTCGGTACGAACACAAGATTTGCCAGTTAAAAGAAACACACACAACGACTGAGTGACATGTATTTTCGAATTGTTTCTGCAAACAATATCCATGCCTGTCTGTTTCTCCCACAGAATACTGGCTAGGGTACGGCGGGCCTAATGGGTACAGTGGGTACAACCGGTACGGTGGATCTAGTGGCTACCGTGGACCCGGCGGGTATGGCGTGTACAGCGGGCACGGCCGGTACAACGGATACGGACACGATCGCTATGGTAAATATTTTGCTTCTCTTCTCATGTGGCGGCACCTTGGCGCAGCGATAGATTTTCTGCCTGATAGCGCCAGAAACCCGGGTTCGATCCTGATCTCGGGTGTTGTCTGAATATTCTCATTGGGACTGTGTGGATGTTTTCTGGCAGCTCCGGTTTCCCCCCACTTACCATAGACGTTCAAGATTGTCAGTTATTGGCTTTGGTAAAATAGTAAATTGTCCATAGTGTGTAGGATAGTGCCAGTGTATGGGCGATCATTGGTCGGCCCGGAATTGGTGTGTCGAAGGGGTTGTTTCCACGCTGCATGTGAAGAAGAGGCTCAACCCGAAATGTCACTTATTGCTTTTCTCCAGAGATGCCGCCTGACCTGTTACTACAGCATGTTTGTGTTTATCTTAATCTTAAACCTATATCCTCTGGTTCTTTATTTGCCCACTATCTATTCCCCTCACGATTGTATACGATTTTATGAGATCGGCCTTCATCCTCCTGCATTCCAAGAAATAACGTTCTAGCCCGCCCAACCATTTGCCATAACTCAAGCCCTCAAGCCCCAGCAAAATCCTGGCCAATCTTCTCTGCACGCGTTCCGGCTTAACTCCGTGCTTCCCGAAGCAGTGTGAACAAAACTCAACACAATACTCCAAGTGTGGGTTCACCATCTTGTAACAATTGATGACGACATTGCATCAGACTACTATTTCACGTATTTCCTTCAAATATGTAAATGTTGGAATTATGCCAAACTAGGGAAACCGTGTTAATGTTTCATTTTGACGACCTGCCGTTGGGAATAGACATCAGCAAGTTCGATGAAAAATGGTCATATCTCCTTCCACCACCGCTCCCGGCATTCGTTCCAGGTACTCACAAATCTAAGGGTAAAACCAACTGTCACGTTCATTTAGTTTAGTTTACAGATATAGCGTTGAAACAGGCCCTTCGGCCCACCGAGTCCGCGTCGACAAGCGATCACCGTACATTAGCACTATCCTACAGACTGGCAACAATTTACAGTATTTTACCGAAGCCTATTAACCTATCAGCTGAGCATCTTTGGAGTGTGGGAGGAAACCGGAGCAGCTGGAGAAAACACACGTGTTCACAGGGATAACCTACACACTCAGTAGAGACCGTAGTCAGTCAGGATCGAACCAGGGTCTCCGGCGTTGTGAGGCAGCAACTCTATCGATGCGCCTTCGACGCCGTATATCTCATTTAAGCATTGGCCATCGGAGTTTAAATTATGTGACATCTAGTATGTAATATTTCCATCCTAGGGAAAAAAAAGGATCTGACTGTCAGCCCTATCTACGCCTCTAATAATTTATATAATTGTATGAGATTTCCCCTCAACCTCCAGCGTTCCAGATAATTGTCACGAAACCAGGCATTATTCTAGTAACCTGCTCTGCACCTTCTCCAATGCCTTGTATAAGGGTGACCAGAACTGCATGCAATACTCCCAGTACCGGCGTAACTGAGGGCGGCATAGTGGCATAGCGGTAGAATGAATGCCCTACACTGCCAGAGACCCTGGTTCGATCCTGACCTCGGGTGCTGTCTGTACAGGGTTTGTACATTCTCCCTGTAATAGCGTTGGTTTTCTGCTGGTGCTCCGGTTTCCTTCTACACTGCAAAGACGTGCAGGGTTGGAGGTTAATTGATTTCTGTAAATTATCTCCAGTTTGTCGGGAGTGGATTAGCATGTGAGGTGACATAGAACTAGTGTGAAAGGATGACCGATTGTCGGTGCGAACTTGGTGGGACGATGGCCTGTTTTCATGTTGTATCTTTGAATTAAAGTGAAATTAATCGAAAGTTCTGTAAAGCTACATCATAACTTCAAGTCTATGGGATGTATTTGAATATTGGGATGTTTTAGTGCAGTTCAGTTGAGTTTCGTTGAATGCAGCTGAGTTAAGTTCAGTGGTGTAAGTTTAGTTGAGCGCAGTTGAGGTGAGAGCATTTCAGTTGAGTTTAGTGCAGATGAGTTTAGTGCAGATGAGTTGAGTTATGTTGAGCACAGTTAGGTGCAATCGAGTTCAGTGCAGATGAATTTAGGTAAAAGCAGTTGCGTTGAGCTTAGTGCGATTGAGTAAAGTTGAGTGCGGTTGTATTTGGTTTAGTGCAGTTGCGTTGGCTTTAGTGCAGTTGAGTTCATATTAATTTAGTTAATTGATACAGTGCAATTTCGTTGAGTGTAGTTGAGTTGAGTAGAGTTTACTGCAGTTGAATTAGTTGTTGTTAAGTTTAGTTCAGTTAAGTTTAGGTTAGTGCAATTAAGTTGAGTTGAAAGCAGTTGACTTGAGTTTAGAGCAGTCGAATTAAGTTTAATAGAGTTGAGAAGTGCAGTTGAGTTTGGTACAGTTGTGTTAAGTTTGCAGCAGTTATGTTGAGATGAATTTAATGCAGTTGAGTTATGTGCAATTGAGGTCACAGATGTTGTTGAGTTGTTCTGAGTTGATTGCAGTTGAGTAGAGTTTAATGCTATTGTTTGCAGTGGAGTGCAGTTGTTTTGAATTCAGTGCAGTTGAGTTGAGTGCAGTGTTGTTTAGTGCATTGGTGATAGGTGCAGTTGATTTGTCTACTGTTTATTGCAGTTGGTTGGAATTTAATGCAATTGAGTTCAGTTGAGTTGGGTTTAGTGCAGGTGAGTTGGCTTTAGTGCAGTTGATATAAGTGCAGTTCTGTTGAGTACGGGTCAGTTGAGTTAAGTGCATTTGAATTGTGTAATGTTGAGTGCAGTGAATTTGAGTGCAGTTCAGTTGAATTTAGTGTAGTTAAGTTGAGTGCAGTTGTGTTGAGCTTAATGCAGTTGCGAAGTTGAATTTAGTTGATTTCAGTTTTTTGCAGTTGTGTGGAGTACAGTTTAGAGCAATAGTGTGGAATTTAGCGCATTAAAGTTGAGTTTAGTGCATTTAATTCAGGTGCTGATGAGTTGATCTGAGTGTATTGCAGTTGAGTAGATTGCAATGCAATTTATTTCTGTTGTGTTGAATTTAGTGCAGATGAGTTGAGTGCAGTTCCGTTGAGTTTAGTGCAGGTGAATTGAGTTGAGTGCTGTTCAATTGATTTTGATGCAGTTGAGTAGAATTTAGTGCGGTTGGGTAGTATTTAGTGCCATTGATTTAAGTTAAGTTCAGTTTTGAGCAGATGAGTTGAGATTAATACAGTTATGTTGAGTGCTGTTGAGTTTAGAGCAATTGAGTTGAAAATATAGTTGATATAACTTTAGTGCAGAGTTAATATTACTGCAGTTGAGTACAGTTGAGTTGGGTAAAGTGCATTTGTGTTTATTGCAGTTGAGCTTAGCTAAGTTGAGTTGAGATAATTGCAGTTGAGTTTAGTGCAATTTAGTTAAATTCAGTACAGTGCAGAGTTTAGTACAGTTGAGTGGTGCAGGCGAGTTCTTTTGAGTTTATCGCAGTTGAGTTTAATAAAATTGCATTCAGTTGAGTGCAGTTGTGTCGAGTTTAGCGCAGGGGAGTTGGATTTAGTTCAGTTGAGTTTAGTGCAGTTCTTTTGAGTAAGGTGCAGTTAGCTTGCGTTTAGTGCAGTTGTTTAATGCAGGGGAGCAGTTAAAGGCAGTTGACATGAATGCAGTTGAGTGCATTTGTGTTGAGGTTGGCACAGTAGAGCAGTTGAATTAACTTTAGAGCAGTTGAATTGAGTGTACTTGAGTTGAGTGCAGTTGTGTTGAGGATAGCGCAGATGATGAGGTGAGGTTAGTGCAGTTGTGTTCATGCAGCTGAGTTGAGTTGTGTTTAGTGCAGTTGATTTAGGTTCAATGCAATTGAGTTGGGTTTAGCGCACTTAAGTTTAGTACAGTTCAGTGCAGTTGACTTGAGTGAAGTTGAGTTTAGTGCAGTTGATGAGTTAAGTGCAGTTGAGTTGTTTTGACTTTACTGCAGTTGCGTTGTGAGTAATTGAGTTCAGTATAGTTGTGTTGAGGTTAGCGCAGTTAAAGAGTAAATGTTAGTGCAGCTGAGTTTAGTGCATCTTAGTTGAGCTCTGTTTAATACATTCGAATGGAGTTGATTGATGGGGTTAGTGCAATTAAGTTGAGTTTAGTGCAGTTGAGTTTAGTGCAGTTGAGTTTAGTTGAATGCAGTTGTGTTGAGCTGAGTACAGTTATGTTGAGGTAAAGGCATTTGTGTTTAGTGGAGTTGAATTTAGTGCAGTTGTGTTGAGTGTGGTTGTGTGCGGTCAATGCAGTTGAGGAGTTGAGTCTTATGCATCTGAGGTTAGTGCTGCTTAGTTGAATTGAGTTAATTAAGTTAGGTTTATTATAGTTGAGTTTAGTGCAGTTGAGTTTAATGCAGTTGAGTTGTGTTGCGATTACTGCAGTTGTGTACTGTTGAGTTGAGTGCAATTGCGTTGATTCGAGTTTAGTGCAGCGGAACTGAGTGTAGTTGTGTTGAGTTTAGTGCAGTCGAGGAGTTGATTCGAGTGCAGTTGTGTTTAGTGTAGTTGAGTTTAATGCAGTTCTGTTGAGTTGCGTTTAGAGCAGTTGAGTCAACGGCAGTTGAGTTTAGTTGAGGTGAATTGAATTTCGTAGAGTTGTGATGAGTGCAGTTGAGTTCAGTGCGGTCGCGTGGTGTTGAGTAGAGTGCAATTCAGTTTAGTGCAGTTGAGTTGACGCTTATTGTACTTGGGTTGTGTTAACTGCTGTTGAGTTGATTTGAATGCAGTAGAGTTGGGTTTAGAGCAGTTGAGTTGAGTTTAATGTAGTTTAGTTTAATTCAAACACTTGAGTCGAGTTGAAGGCAGTTGGATGCTGTTACATTCAAGTTAGTACAGCTTCGCTGCGTTGAGTTCAGTGTTGTTGTGTTGTGCAGTTGATTTGAGTTAAGTTGAATTGAGTTAAGTTGTAGTTCTGTTGACTTTGGTGCAGTTGAGGAGTTTAATGCAATTGAGGTGAGTTGAGATTAGTGCAGTTGACTTGAGTGCTGTTTATTTTAGTGCAGTTGAGTTGAGCTGTGATTACTGCAGATGAGATGAGGTAAGTTGACTTTACTGCAGTTGAGTTGAGTTAAAGAAAATCAGTGAATTTCAGTTTAGATTGGTTTAGTTTACAAACGTGTAGCTAGTACCCACTTATGTAGGAATAATACGCGAGATGTGTATCTCTATAAACGCAAGGAATCATGGGATTTGTCAAAGGTCATTCAGGATTAAAAGTTAAGCGAAAGCAGCGCTACAAAAACTATGTATAGATTGTTAACTATTCTACGAATGTATTAATCTATAATTCTATCGACAAAATAGCTTCCTTTCTTGTTCTGCTGATAATCACACTACGTACGCAGTCCCAGTTCTAGTTGAGTCCATTCATCTCCATTAATGAGATATTCAAAAACATAAAGAATTTATTATTTTCATTTAATACTTACCGTGTTTTCTACTGGAATAAGAAAATATTACGTGGTTGAGTGTAAAAATATATTTAATATGAGGCAGGCAGCGACTGTATCAGTGTGATGTGGGCTGATGATTTAAATACAGCTGGTTTGAATGTATCGTTAAGGCAAAGATTCATCTCCGAGGAAAATTGAGTACAGTGTTGGCCCTGTAGGAAGGAGCCGCGAATCCGATATAAAACATTTAACTACGAAATGCCTGACCTTTAGCATTGGATAGATTGAGAGGAGGGTCTGTGCTGTTCCAAGTTTGTGGTGGTTACGCTGCGTTTTCCCCAGCCATCTAGCCCAGTGCAAGTCGACAAGCACAGGTCGCCAGCCCTTGTTAGCAGATGCTCTTTGTGCAGGTGTTACCCGAAGCCCAAATGTTTAGTGGAGATTCTGCGTTAGGGTCGGGCACGCAGCGAGCGTCCTATCAGATCAACCCTGCTTGCAGAGTGGCCGAAGGGCGGATTTTAATGGGTCGTTGTTAAACTGTTCCCTCTGTGCGGCATCGCCAGCTATCTCTCTCACCGATTCCCCACCCCAAATGTCGACAAAGTCTGACTGAGAAAATGCACCCACTCATATTAAAGGTTGGCTCCACGCTTGCCCACATTCTGAGGCGGGTATCGCCTCCTTTAGAGAGCGAGATCAGCTCCCGTCAGCTGGAGAGCTCAGACCCACTCCTGACTGAAGCCTTTAGTTTGGCTGCGGTTCAAATGGCTGCAAATTCTCATAATTATCACCGCCTGATCATCCAGACCCGGCTCCCAACTATGTGCCCTGACAGACTGGAACCAAACCCAGAGGTTAAAGCGACAACATCTGTATTTAAACCAAACCACCTCGAAAATTAACCAGCCTGTTCGAATCCAATCTGAATTTGCCAACCTACCATTCACAGAGCGCATTCTCCTTGTTTTCTTCAATCCAGGAAGGTTGTTAAGATAGAAATGTAAGGGCTGTCTCTAATTGTTTGACTACACTTCTTGTAATCCGTGTAAATCAACATGGAATTTGAATGGTTGTGCCTCAGGCTTGCCAGGAATTTGATAATTGACAGGTTATTTCCAGGCATTCGCTCCATAGATGCTGCTGCACCCGCTGAGTTCCTCCAGCATTTTTGTGTACCTTCGAGGAGTCTGAAGAAGGGTTTCGGCCCGAAACGTTGCCTATTTCCTTCGCTCCATAGATGCTGCTGCTGCTGAGTTTCTCCAGCATTTTTATGTACTTTCGTTTGCGTTTGATGCAGTTGCGTTTTCTGCAGTTGCGTTTGGTGCAGTTGCCCGTGGTGCAGTTGCATTGCAGCAGTTGAGTTCGGAGCAGTTGTGTTCGTTGCAATTCATTTCGCTGCAGTTCAGTTCGCTGCAGTTGAGTTCGCTGCAGTTGAGTTGACTTGATTTTTGCACTTGAGATGAGTTTACTGCAGTTGAGTTAGGTTCATTTGAGGGCAGTTGAATTGGATTTAGTGCAGTTGAGTTGAGTTTCGTGCACAAGAGTTGAGTTGAATGCAGTTGAGTGGAGTTGACTTCAGTTGTATTGAGATTAGTGCAGTATCACTCAGTTGAATTTGGTGCCGTTGGGTTAAGTGCCATTGATTTTAGTCCAATTGAGTTGGGTTAAGTGCAGTTCTGTAGCTAGTACCCACTATTCTAGGAATAATTCTGTTGAACTTCTAATGCACCTTTTCTAAAACCACACTATCCTTCTTGTATTATGGTGAGCATAACTGAAGACAATGCACTCTAACCAAATTGCTGTAAGTCGTCATCATGCCTTCCCTGTGTATGTTGAATGTATTTTCAGTTACTGCAGTTGAGTTACCGCAGTTGAGTTACTACAGTTCTGTTACTGCTGTTGAGTTGAGTTTATTCAGTCAAGCTGAGTTGAGTTGAGTTGAATTTAGTGCAGTTGAGTTTAGTTGTGTTTAGTGCAGTTGAGTTGTTTAGTGCAGTTACGTTCAGCTGATGGTCGCTGCGTTGAGTGCAGTTGAGATGAATCTCGTGCAGTTGAGTTCAACTCAGTGCGGTTGAGTTCAATTCCGCGCAGTTAAGTTCAGTTCAGTGCAGTTGAGTTCAGTTCAGTGCAGTTGAGTTCAGGTCAGTGCAGTTGAGTTCAGTTCAGGAAAGTTGAGTTCAGTTCAGTGCACTTGAGTTGAGTTTAGTGCAGTTGAATTTAGTGCAATTTTATTTAGTGCAGTTGAGTTTAGTGGAGATGCGTTAAGTGCAGTTGAGTACAGTTGTGTTTAGTGGAGTTCAGTTAAATTTAGTGCGGTTGAGTTATGTTTATTGTAGTTGAGTATAATGTATTTGACTTGAGTGCAGATGAGCTGAGTGCAATTGAGTTGAGTTTAGTGCAGTTGAGTTGATTGCATTTGGTTTTGGTTTAGTGCAGTTTAGTTGAATTGGGCACATTGCAGTTGAGTTGATTTCAGTCCAGTTGTCTTTAGTTGATTTCAGTTTCGCGCAGCTGAGTTCAGTGCAGTTTAGTAGAAGTTAGCTGAGTTTAGTGCATTTGACTTGAGATTAGTGCATTTGAGTTTAGTGCAGCTGAGTTGAGTAGAGTTTAGTGCCGTTAAGTTGAGTTGAGTTCAGTTGAGTTAAATTGAAATTAGTGCAGTTGAGTTGAGTTTTTAGTTTGTTGTAAAATGTATGTTTTAGTTTATCTTTAGTTTTCTATTTTGTGGGGGAGGGGTGTGGTGGGGGGTGAGAGCAACTTTTGTTATCTCTTTCCTCGACGGAGATGCAACTTTTCCCATTAAGTATCTCCTTCCACATTTCGACCCAACATCGTGGAGTTGGCCGCCTTTTGCTGGGGCTTCTAGAGCTCGACAACCGCGGAGCCTGCGGACCTTAACATCTCGGAGCGTGCGATCCATCTGCCAGGTGGTCGGCCGTTGGTGCTCTAACCTGCGGGAGCTGCGGACTTTAATATCGCGAAGCTCGCTGTACCCGGTTAGGGACCGATTTCTTGAACTGCAAGCCGCATGAGTTCGAATGCCCCGATGCGGAAGCGTAGACCTCCCCCCCGACGTAGGAGCTCGATCGCCGGCTGTGGATTGGTCGACTCACCCAACCACGGGAGGAAACGAGGAAAGAAGATTATACTTTATTGCCTTCCATCACAGTGGCGAATGTGGAAGAGCCGCTGTGGTGGATGTTTATGTCAATATTTATGTAGTTGTCTGTCTTGTTGCTTTATTGTTATGACTGTATGGCAAATCACATTCCCCGTATGTTGCAAAACATACTTGGCTAATAAATTAAGTTTATGATTAGAGTCATACAGAATGCAAACAGGCGTTTCGGCCTAACTTGTCCACGCCGACGAATATGCCCCATCTTCACTAGTCGCATCTGCCTGCCCTCGGCTCATATACCTCTACATCTGTCCTATCCATGTATTATTGCACAAATGTTTTTTAAATGTTGTGATATTATCTGCCTCACATACCTCATAGCTTCTTCCATATATCTACCGCCCTTTCTATATCAAAGTTGCCCCACGGGTTCCCATTACACTTACCCCTCTCATCTTAAATCTATGTATCTGGTTCTGAAGTCCCCCACTCTGGGTTAAAGACTCTGTGCTTTGAAACTATCTACTCTGCTCTTGATATTTTCCACCTCTATAAGATCACCCCGACACTCCTGCGCTCAAGGGAATAGCGACCTAACCTGCTCAACGTCTCGCTTTCAATCATGCCCTCCAATCCTACCAACATCCTCGTAAATATTGCAACGAGATTACTGATTAAACATATTTCTGTATTAGTCTCTGCAAGTAATGTTCACGCTCCCGCGGGCTAAATTGATACTTAAGGTGGTAACGGCTATAGTAAATAATATGTTTTGATTTCATTCTGCACTTTCGTCCAAAACTAAAACATGAGAAATTTCAATGAAGATAGTAAATGGTGGAATTTGGTCGCAGGGCGGAGCAGCAAAGTTTACGTTTCAGTTGACGAACTTGGAGCGGTAAAGCTGCTGCCTCACAGCACCAGCGACACGGTTTAGATCCTGATTTCGAGCGTTTGGCTGTACGGAGTTTAAACGTTCTCCCCGTGAACGTCGAGGGTTTACTCCGAAAGTTCCAGTTTCTGCCCACGCTCCAAAGTCGCTCAGATTTCCAGGCTAATTGGCTTGGTAAAATAGATAATTGTCCCTAGTGCGTGTCCGATATTGTGCGTTAGTGTGTAGTTTAGTGAGCGAAGATCGCTGACTTACTACATCAATCTGTGTCTATCTTTCGAGACAAAGGGATGTCAGGTAAGGAAGGGTTGTGAAATGTAACGCAGGACAGAAGAGATGTGTAGCAAGGAATCCCAGATGCTTATTTTCGCCGAAGGTAGGCACAATATGCTGGAATGACTCGGCGAGGCATGCAGCATGTCCGGAGAGAAGAAATGGGTGACGTTTCGGGTCGAGGCCTTATACAGATTGAGAGGCAGAGGTGAAGGAAACTAGAGATGGAAGTTTTGAAACACAGATCAAGAGCACAACTATCAAAGTGATGTAGAGAGGTGCATTATTATCTATGGGGACGGTGAGAACGAGGCATTCATAGAGTGATACAGTGTGGAAACCGACCCTTCGACCCAACTTGCACGCACCGGCCAACATGTCCCACCTGCCAGCGCTTGGTCTATATCCCGCCAAACCTGTCCTATCTAGGTACCTGTCTAATCAGTAAAATTAATCAGGAAGACAGTAAAAACAAGACAGAAAACTAGGATGGGGAGGGACGGATAGAGAGGGTTACATGAAGTTAGAAAGCAATCAGGACAGAGGGATTTGGGGAGAAATCATGAACGGGGTACTGGTTGTGGATGATAAGCCATGATTGTATTAAATGGCGGTGCTGGCTGGAAGGGTCGATTGGCCTACTCCTTCACCTATTTAAGATATCCATATTATTATAAAACTCTGATCGTGGATGTTTAGTAGCGGGTTTTTTGCTTGCTTGAACTTTATCTTTGATTCACATTTCCTCGAAAACCCGACGCGGTAACGGTGAAAAGTTTACATATTCCGGTAGAGATATGTGGCTTCCGCGATGTTAAGCCCACCCTCCAGCGTGCCAGACGATACGGGCGGGGGTGACGGAGAGCAGGCCGTTGGTATCAAAAATCCCCTCATCTGAAAATGTGATTTATTATTTCCCGAGTTTTTTAATAACATTGTTCACCAATCTGACATATGTTTTATATCTACGCGCTGAAGCGAGCTGGATGTCGTCACAATACCTCTGCTCCTCGCGGCAAGCTGCGCAGAATTTTCAACGCGCAGCCCCATTGTTTTCCACGAGCTGCGACTAATGTGACCCAGCCCCCCCCCCAAGCACAATGGATAGAAGCCGTTGAACACGTGCTCAAGTCGCGCTCCGCTGGGCTCCTTCAAGTTCTGCAACATGGCGGCGGCGGTATTATCGCAACGCGGGCGCGGGCAAGCGCAATGGAAAAGTGGCCATGGCGGCCGTCACATGGAACGACCTGCTCTCCGTCTCCCCCGCCCGAATCGTCTGTCACGCTGCAGGGTGGGTTACCCTCGCGGAAGCCACGATCGGCCGGTCCTCTGCTGCATTTCACCATCCTCAGACCGCTGGGGCCCGCGCTCTGGTCCACGCCGGCCGCAGCCTAGCTCGGGAGGATTCTGCTCTACGACCTGGGTAAATGCTGCCTCTAACCACCCCCCTCACTCTCTACCCAGGGAGGGAGAGGGGAGGAGAGAGTCAGGTGGAGGGGGGAGTGGGTGTGGAGATGGAGGTGGAGGGGGGAGAGCGGAGGGGGGAGAGGGAGGAAGAGAGGGTGGGGAGGGTGCCGTCGCTCTCTGCCCCAAATCTTTGCCCCCCTCCCTCTCTGCCCCCTTCCCTCTCTGCATCCTCCCTCTCTAGGGAGTGTTGAATATTGGGACCTATGAGTGAGTGGTGGGGTATTGCGTTCTTGAACCAACCCTCCCCTGTGACGCCGCGCACCCCACCCCTAAATCTCTACCCCCTCCTGCATCAATACCCCACTCACCCTCCCTCTCTACCCCCCTCCATAACCGCGTCTGCGCAGTTGGGGGTTATGCGTGAGTGGATAGGGCGGGGGATAGGATAAAGGAGCAAATTAATAATGATATAATATCAAGGGGGGTTAGTGTGTGTGGGGGTGATTAATGTGTGTGAGTGTGACGCCGAAGGCTGCCTCCCCCCCCTGCAGCCGCGCATTTATATATATATAATGTAGGTGGAACGAGACAGGGGAGGGTGGAAGCGAGGGGATAAAAATTAAATTACGACTCAGGGATTGGATATTGGCGTACAGAGGAAAAGGAAATAATTGCATTCATACCAAGCCAATTAACCTACAAACCTGTACGTCTTTGGAGTGTGGGAGGAAACCGAAGATCACGGAGAAAGCCAACGCAGGTAACTGGGAGAACGTACAAACTCCATATAGCCAACACCCAATGTCAGTATCGAACCTGGTTTTGGCACTGTAAGGCAGTAGCTCTACCGCCGCGCCACCTTTCCGACTCGGGGGTCTAATTCCGGGAATGCCCTCCGGTATGAGAGGCAGTGAAGTCATTTGATTATGTGCCTTTTAATACCCTTCAACAAAACCTCCCATAATATTTTTACAGGAACTTGTGATTGTAGTGGGAAGTCGAAATGTGTCTCTCGAGTTTGTGTCGCGGGGTAGTAACTGGTAAGTGGGACCCATCGATCCGTGTGAGGGAGGCCACTGAATGATAAATATGTTAATTGTTCCGAGGCAAAGAATGGAAAGATACGGGTTCACGAAGAAGAGCATAGGGGTATAAAAATGCAGTCCAGAAATCTGGGGAAAGCCTGTAGATCTCATTTTCAAACGATATAGCAGATAAACACGAGTATACAGTAACAATCAAGAACATAGAAAGTTATTGAATTGATTTGAATTGATTTCAATTGAAGTAAATTAAATTGAAGTGAATTCAATTTAAATTAATTGAAATTAATTGAATTGAATTTATTTGATGTGAAATGAACTAATTTGAATTAAATTGAAATTAATTGAAATTAATTTAATTGAATTGAAATGAATTGAAATGAATTGAAATGAAATGATTTGAAATGAAATTAAATATACAGCTTCAAAACAGACCGCTCCTCCCACCGTGTCCACGCCCACCACTGATCACCCGTTCACAATTGCTCTGTGTTCAATTTCAAGAGAGTTTATTGTCATGTGTTCCAGATTGGACAATGAAATTCTTGCTTTGCTTGTGCACAACAGAATATAGAAGGCATAAATACAGAACAGATCAGTGTGTCCATACACCATTGTATAAATATGTACACACATCAATAAATAAAGCAGATACATTGCAAATAAACAGATAATGGGCTATTAATGTTCAGAGTTTTGATTAAGTGGAGTTCAATAGCCTGATGGCTGTGGGGAAGTAGCTGTTTCTGAACCTGGACGCTGCAGTCTTCAGGCTCCTGTAACTTCTACCTGAAGGTAGCGGGGAGATGAGTTTGTGGCCAGGATGATGTGCGTCCTTGATGATACTGCCAGCCTTTTTGAGGCAGCGACTGTGATAGATCACCTCGATGGTAGGCAGGTCAGAGCCGAAGATGGACTGGGCAGTGTTTACTACTTTTAGTAGTCTTTTCCGCTCCTGGGCACTCAAGCTGCCGAACCAAGGCACGATGCAACCGGTCAGCATGCTCTCTACTGTGCACATGTAGAAGTTAGAGAGACTCCTCCTTGACAAACCGACTATCCGTAATCTTCTCAGGAATTATAGGCGCTGATGTGCTTTCTTTACAATGGCATCAGTGTTATCGGACTAAGAGATATCTTCAGAGATGTGCACGCTCAGGAATTTGAAGCTCTTAACCCTTTCAACCATCGACCATTTGATATGAACGGGACTGTGGTTTCCCATCCTACCCCTTCCAAAGTCCACAATCAGTTCCTTGGTTTTGCAGAGGTTGAGGGCCAGTTTATTGTGCTGGCACCAATTGGTCAGTCGATTCATCTCACGTCTATAATCTGACTCGTCCCCATCAGTGATACGTCCCACAACAGTTGTGTCGTCAGCGAACTTGATGATGGAGTTCGCACTATGACCGGCTACGCAGTCATGAGTATAGACTGAGTACAACAGGGGGCTGAGCACGCAGCCTTTTTCTGCTCCCGTGCTGATTGTTATCGAGGCTGACACTTTTCCACCAATTCGAACAGTCTGTGGTCTGCGAATGAGGAAGTCAATGGTCCAATTGCAGAGGGATGCGCAGAGACCCAGTTCTGAGAGTTTGATAACCAGCTTGGAGGGGATGATTGTATTAAATGCCGAGCAATAATCAATGAATAACAGCCTGACATAGGCGTTTTTGTTGTCCAAATGGCCCAGAGCGGAGTGGAGAGCCAGCAAGGTCGCATCCACCGTTGATCTGTTGTGGCGGTAAGCGAACTGCAGCGATCCAGGTTTTTGCCGAGGTAGGAAATGATTTGTGCCATGTTCAACCTCTCGAAGCACTTCATCACCACCGACTGAGTGACACTGGTCGATAGACGTTGAGGCACGTCACCTTGTTCTTCTTGGGCACAGGTATTATTGATGCCCTTTTAAAGCAGGTGGGAACCTCGGACCTCAGGTTGAAAATGTCCGTAAAAGCTCCATCCAGTATGTCCGCACAGTTTTTTTATGACACGACCCGGTATACCATAAGGTACAGGCGCTTTTCGAGGGTTCATAGAAATATAGAAACATTGAAAATAGGTACAGGAGTAGGCCATTCGGCCCTTCGAGCCTGCACCGACATTCAATATGATCATGGCTGATCATCCAACTCAGTATCCTGTACCTGCCTTCTCTCCATACCCCGTGATCCCTTTAGCCACAAGGGCCACGTCTAACTCCCTCTTAAATATAGCCAATGAACTGGCCTCAACTACCTTCTGTGGCAGAGAATTCCACAGATTCACCACTCTCTGTGTAAACAATGATTTTCTCATCTTGGTCCTAAAATACTTTCCCCCTTATCCTTAAACTGTGACCACTTGTTCTTGATTTCCCCAACATCGGGAATAATCTTCCTGCATCTATCCTGTCCAAACCCTTAAGAATGTTGCGAGTTTCTATAAGATCCCCCTCAATGTTCTAAATTCTTGCGAGTAAATGCCGAGTCTATCCAGTCTTTCTTCATGTGAACGTCCTGCCGTCCCAGGAATCAGTCTCGTGAACCTTCTCTCTACTCCCCCCCTATGGCAAGAATGTATTTCCTCAGATTAGTAGACCAAAACTGTACGCAATACTCCAGGTGTGGTCTCACCAAGACCCTGTACAACTGCAGTAGAGCCTCCCTGCTCTTATACTCAAATCCTGTTGCTATGAATGCTAACATACCATTCCATTTCTTCACTGACTGCTGCACCTGCGCGCCTACTTTCAATGACTGGTGTACCATGACACCCAGGTCTCGTTGCATGTACCCTTTTCCTAATCGGCCACCATTCAGATAATAGTCTACTTTCGTGTTTTGCCACCAAAGTGGATAACCTCACATTTATCCACATTATACTGCATCTGCCATGCATTTGCCCACTCACCCAACCTATTCAAATCACCTCGCAGCCTGCTAGAATCCTCCTCACAGCTAACACTGCCCCCCAGCTTCGTGTCATCCGCAAACTTGGAGATGTTGATTTAAATTCCCTCATCCAGTTCATTAATATATACTGTAAATAGCTGGGGTCCCAGCACTGAGCCTTGCGGTACCCCACTAGTCCCTGTCTGCCATTCTGAAAAGGACCCGTTTACTCCTACACTTTGCTTCCTGTCTGCCAGCCAGTTCTCTATCCACATCAATACTGAACTCCCAATACCGTGTGCTTTAAGTTTGCATACTAATCTCTTATGTGGGACCTTGTCGAAAGCCTTCTGAAAGTCCAGATATAACACATCCACCGGTTCCCCCTTATCCACTCTACTAGTTACATCCTCGAAAAATTCTATAAGATTCGTCAGACATGATTTACCTTTCATAAATCCATGCTGACTTTGTCCAATGAATTCACCACTTTCCAAATGTGCTGTTATCCCATCTTTAATAACTGACTCTGGCATTTCCCCCACTACCGATGTTAGACTAACTGGTCTGTAATGCCCCGTTTTCTCTCTCCCTCCCTTTTTAAAAAAGTGGGGTTACATTAGCTTCCCTCCAATGCTCAGGAACTACTCCAGAATCTAAATAGTTTTGAAAAATTATCACTATTGCATCCACTATTTATGGGGCTACTTCCTTAAGTACTCTGGGATGCAACTTATCTGGCCCTGGGGATTTATCGGCCTTTAATCCATTCAATTTACCTAACACCACTTCCCGGCTAACCTGGATTTCACTCAGTTGTTACATCCCATTTGACCCCCGGTCCCCTGCTATTACCGGCAGAATATTTATGTCTTCCTTAGTGAAGACAGAACCAAAGTAGTTATTCAATTGGTCTGCCATGTCCTTGTTCCGCATGATCAATTCGCCTGTTTCTGACAGCAAAGGACCCACATTTGTTTTAATTAATCTTTTTCTCTTCACATATCTATAAAACTTTTGCAGTCATTTTCTTCACCCCTTTCACCCTTCTGAAGGAATTCTGAGGCAGGCCTCTGTGACTGTGACTGAAATACCATCACAGCGAGTGGGGCCTTGAGAAGGCACGTCAGTGTTCTCCCTATCAAAGCGTGAGTAAAACTCAATGTGCTCGTCAGGGAGTGACGCTACGCCGACATTCCAGCTGGCTCCAGATTTCGCCTTGTAGGAGGTGATTTCATTCAGGCCCCGCCACAGTTGCCGAACATCTGTCTCATACTCCAGCTTGGAACAGAAGCCCCTTTTTGCCTTTTTGCTAGCTTTACCAAGGTCGTATCGGGACTTTTTGTAGACCACTGTATCATCCGATATGAATGCCCGGTGTCTGGTCTTCAGGAGAGTGCAGATCTCAAAGTTCATCCAAGGTTTCTGATTGGGAAACACTCGGAAGGTTTTTGTAGGGATGCAGTCCTCCACACACTTCTTAATGATGTCTGAATCGACTGTGGCGTATTCCTTCAGGTACGTTGCCGAGTCCCTGAACATTTCCCAGTCTACAGACTCCAAACAGTCCTGGATTTGGTCCTCTGCCCCCCCCCCCGACCAGCTCTGTAAGTCGTTACCTCTGAGGGCGCGCTCTTTAATTGCTGGCTGTAGGCAGGAAGAAGCAGCACCGCGGTATGGTCGGATTTACCGAAGTGAGGGCGAGGATGGAGCGATAGCATTCTTAATGGTGGTGGAACAGTGGTCGAGGGTGTTTGGTCCTCTGGTGCAGCAGGAGACATGTTTGTGGATGTTAGGAGCGATTTCGTAAGGTTTGCTTTATTGAAGTCCCCAGCTACGGTGGTAAAGCCTCGGGGTAAGATGTCTGGTTGTTTTGTTGACCACTTTCCCATCCTTTCTCTGTACACGAGGGAACTTAACAGTTGCTAGTTAACTTAAAACAATGCATGCCTTTGGTGTTATTTCTATACTATTCGACAGGGTGTAATCGTTTGTCTATTGTAGAACTCGTTCAACTTAACAGAGCGTCAATCAGATTGTCGGACCTCGGACTGTGCCGAGCAGCATGCAAAGTTAAACAAATCTCCTCTGCATGCACATGAATCACATCCCTCCATTCCATTGATTTCCATGTGGCTATCTAAAAGCCTCTTAAAGACAACTGTGGTATCTGCCTCCACTACCACTCCGGGCAGCGGGTTCCAGGCACCCTCCTTGTAAATAACCTAACCCACACAACTCTTTTGAACTTGCCCCCTCTCACCTTCAATCAAGACACTGCGTGGGTTCTCTCCGAGAGAACCAGTTTCATCCTACAACCAAGGACGAAGAGATCTGTTTGTTAATTGGCTTCGTATAATTGTGTAATTGTCCCCAGTGTGTGTAGGATTGTGTTAGTGTGCGGGGATCGATGGTCGGCACCGACATGGCTGGCCGAAGGCCCAGTTTCCATGCTGTATCTCTAAACTAAACTAAAGTAAAGTAAACTAAACCCAACTATCCTAGACTATTGCATTTTCCTCCATGAGAAAAAAAAGTTCTGCCTGCCTACCCTATACATGCATCTCACTTCGATAAACGAATGTTTCAAAGTCAAATCTTGCTTTTGCTGGCCAAGTGTTTTCTCTGGACACAACGCTACACAAACAGTCTTGCTGCCATTTCTTAGCATCGCCTTCATGAACATATTTATTGCTAATTCTCGCCGTCATTTGAAGAGACGACTTCACGATTGACCGTAAAATAACGGCGGAGATAATCACAACTCGCCATTGAAAATGAACCCCGGTTTGCTGATCATCGCAACCGGATGGGATACAGCTTCTCTCAAAATCCCCCTGCTCGACCTACCTGATTGCAAGCCGACGCAGGACGCACGAAATACTCCCTACCTTTGAACACAATCATCGTCCCAAAATAAAATAACTTCTGAATAAAATTCGGGTTCCTGTTTCATTGCAATCGGAGGGGGTGTTGGTAAAAAAGCATATCAGTGTGTCGGGTGTTATGGGAAGAATGCTTGGGAATGGAGTTAGGATGGAGAGATTGATCAGCCATGATTGAATGGCAGAGTAGACCCGATCGGCCGACCTGCTTAATTCTGCTCCTATAACTTATGTACCTACGAACTGTATTGGTGACATTTCGGATCGGGATGCATCTTCATACAATATTAATCCAATTGAAACAAGGTTGGCATTCGACCATGTCCTTTACCCGACAACACCCCTTTGTCTCCTCACATCTAGCCTTTGGCACTTACACCACCCATCCCCCATTCGGACCATGCCCACCTATAACATTCGATCACTTGTCAGATATTTTCCCGCCTCTCCTTTTCTGCTTTCTCCTCCCTAAAGCACAACTGTATAAGGGTCCTGACGTTCCCTATCCATTCCAACCGCAGATGTTGATTGAGGACTGTCAAGTGGACTAGAATGGACTAGAATACAAAAACAGATATGGATTGCCGAGATTCCATAAGGCGCTGGCCAGGATGCATTTGCAGTACTGTAAGCAAATTTGGGCCCCATATCTGCGGAATGATGTGCTGACTATTGAGGGGATCCAGAGGACGTTTAAAAGAATTATTCCAGGAAAGAGAGGGTTAGCATATGATGAGCGTTTGGCAGCACTGAGCCTTTACTCGCTGGAGTTTAGAGGGTTGATGGAGAGCAGATTGAAAGGCATAGAGAGAGTGGAAGTTAGACATAAAAAGCTTGAGCAACTCAGCAGCACCAGCAGCTTCTATGGAGAGAAAGGAATGGGTGACTTTAGGACCGAGACCATTTTTAGACTGGTTAGGGATCAGGGAAACGAGAGATAAAGTCGGTGACGGGGAGAGATAAAGACAATGAATGAAAGATATGCAAAAAGTAGCGACGGTAAAGGAAACAGGCCATAGTAAGCTGTTAGTGGGGTTAAAGTGAGTAGCTAGTGCGACTTGGGAGGGGGAGGCATAGAGAGAGAGGGAATGCCGGGGCTACCTGGAGTGAGGTCAATCAATATTCATACCACTGTAGTATAAGATGCCGAAACGAAATATGATATGCTGTTCCTCCAATTTGCGTTTAGCCTCACTCTGACAATGGAGGAGAACGAGGACATAAAGTTATGTGTAAGAATAGGAAGGATAATGAATGTGTCCAGCAACCGGGAGATCAGGGAAATTCATGTGGGCTGAGTGACGGTGTTCCGCGAAACGATCGCCCAGTCTGCACTTGGTCTTGCCGATGTACACGAGTCCACAACTTGAACAACGGATACAGTACATGAGGTTAGAGGAAATGCAAGTGAACCTCTGCCTAATCTGAAAGGACTGCCGCGGTCCCTGAATAGAGTCGAGGGAGAACGTATGGGGACAGTTGTTGCATGTTCTGCAGGTTCAGTGGAAGGTACCTGGGGAGTTGTGGATTTGGGTGGAAAGGGATGAGTTAACCTGGGAGTTGCGGAGGAAATGGTCCCTGCGGAAGTTGGAAAGTAGTGGAGATAGGAAAAGTGGTGGTGTCCCGTTGGTGGTGGCGGAAATTTCGGATGGTTATTTGTTCTTGGAATGGAAGATAAATACCAGCGGTACTCTGTCTCTGTTATGATTCGGGGTAGGGGGAACAAGGGCGGAGCTGCGGGGTTCCGAAGAAATACGAGTGAGGTCCTCATTTATGATGGGCGAGGGGAACAACGAGAGGAAAGCAAGTATTCCGTAGGCAGTTCCCAGACAGGGAAATGCTTAATTCAGCTTTTGATCCGGTTAGTGCAGTGGGTGCAAACCATCCCCGTACTATTGAGGTATATACCCCATGGAAACCCAATGAGATGATTGCAGTACTGAGCAAGACCCCTGCCCGAATGAAATCAACTGCTTCCTTTGTGGATTACCTTAGAAGTGCTTGTGCATCACGCAAACTCCCGAGATTTGTGGGCTGTGGTCGCTCCGACCGAACATACCAGATTCCTAGCAATCCTTGGACACCCAACTCATGAAGCACTGGCTAATGTGATCGCTGACATTAGTGCAAGAGATGATGCAGTTTTAACTGCCCTTCCAATACTCTTCAGAAGCCGATAGATATTACTAGGATTCGGGATGTGAGACCAAAGAAAGGAGAGGGAGCAGATGAATTTTAGATATATTTTCTGAGTTATACATGGATCAGTCAGGTGATTTGAATTTTAGGAGTGAGGCTAATTCTGGACAGTACTGCGCAATACTATTGAACTAATGTAGCTGAATCGATTAAAATGAATAATATGGACTGGTCGGAACATAGTTCCAGTCAGATGGTTCTGGCGGTGAAATATGACTGGAAAGATGTCAAAAAGCAGGAGGGTCATGCTGCAGTAAAAACTAAAACTGAAACATAATTAAAAAGGAGGCGCCAAAATCTGACTCAGGACAGTGGAGTCCTAAAATATCGGCAAAGTATGGAATGGGAGAAATTAGGGTTCCAGAATATTTAGATCACTTTTACCAGGATATGTCTGCCTTAGAGCCGATGTCACTGAGATCAAATTGGTGAAGACATAGAATACTGGGACCAGATCGGTGCTATACTTGTGGATGGTCATGTCACTGGAGTAGGGAGTGCCCAACCAGAGGTTGGGACGAAAGAGGGTGTCTCCGAAGAGATTTCCAAGAATAGAGTGATCAGAGAGTATCCAGAGATCAACGAGATCAGAAAGAGCAAAGAGGGAGCTGGCAGGAAAACCAGGGACAGAGAAGACAGATATCCTCTCAAAATAACTCATTTTCTCTTCAATGATTAGCAAATTTAGTAGTGATTGGATGCAAATCGGAAGAAGAACCTGTGCTGTCATTACGAATAGAAGGGAAAACATGCACCTTCTTGGTCGACACAGGGGCATCCATGTAATCACTCCAATCAATTTACAATTTCCCTGAATCACAAGATGTTCAGAGCCTGTCCAGTTTTCAAGGACAGGTCTGCCAGTATCCCATCTCTGTATACTACTTCAAGCCATTTGAAGTAGTAAACAGAGGGACAACACTAAAGCACCGATTTGTGATAACAACTGGATTAGATTGCAATATAATGGCTAGAGATTTGGATGAAGAACCCCCACTCCATGTCACACTGGCTTACGACAGGAGTGGTAAGGTTAAAGAGCTGGAATCCTTCTTCAGAACATACGAAGGAAAGGATTGGGAAATAAGAATGTTGGCACTAGTTGAAGGAAAGGAGAGCGCTGCGGAAAACGCTGAAGTACAGATGAACTTATGGAAAAGAACTGCAGGGGTTGCTTCACGTATCACCAGAAAAGTGGATAATCAGGTATGTGCAAAAGATCTAGGACCAATGGTGAAAATGGCAATTACTACTGCAGACCCGAGCATGTACAACGAGGAAAATGTCTCTAACCAGTATTTGTTAAGTTCTATCAGGCCCCAATTTGTTACAAGGCTATGCCAGCATCTGGGGAGTGAGGTATGTGAGTATGTGGACCCGTAGGGTTGGGCAGAAGACACAGCTCAGGTAGGATCTTTGCACATTGATCCCATCCAATTAGCTCTCCAGAAAGGGGAAACACTGCCTTCGATGCAGCAATATCCGTTGAAACCACAGGCCATTAACCAAATATTCACAAATTAATTCGGGGGCTGTAGGAGCAAGAATTTTTAGTCAAATGCCAATCTATCTGCAACACACCAATCATTGCAGTTCCAAAACCAGGAAAGGAGGGCCTGTACAGATTGGTCCAGGATTTATGAAGAATTATCTGTTGTGTTACCGCTCCATGCACTAGTACCAAACCCTGCTCACATCTTAGCATTAATTCCAGCTGGAGCCAAAATATTTTCAATAGTCGACCTGCAACATGCATCCTTTTCCTAGCCTCTTGAAAAGGACAGGCAATATTTGTTTGATTTCACATTTCGGGGCCAGCAATACACCTGGACCAGATTGCCTCAGGGATTCACCAATTCGACTACTTTATTTTCATGATGCCTACAAGAACAATTGAGTACTTTAAAGTTTAGAAGAAGAACTACCATGGTGCTGTACGGCAATGACTTATTAGTGGTAAGAAGAGATGAATCAAGCAACCGTGAAGATACTGCACAATTACTACAGCATCTAGCTAATTTGGGATATGCGGTCTCCCAGTCGAACGTACTGATGGCCCAGGACAAAGTAAAAATTTTAGGAGTCATAATTTCGGCAACTGACAGGAGTCTAGATAAAAGCAGACTCGAACCAATTTGTGAATTCACGATTCCTAAAGAAGCAAAACAAATGAGGCAATGGATGTGTATGGTCAATTACTGTAGACCTTGGATCCCTAACATAGCTTAGAAACTAAAGAGGTGACACCCTATACAATCAAAGAAGGTGAATTTCAATTAACAAAGGAGGCACAAGAGGCCTTTGAGAACTTAAAGAAATGGCTGATACAGGCCCCAGCATCGGGAAAATAACTTTACGACAAACCCTTCCAACTGTATTGCACCATTCTCTATGAGTGTTCGACGGTTGTCCTTACTCAAAAACAAGGGGATAGGCATAGACCATTGGCCTGTTATTCAAGTAAAATCGACCCAGTAGCAAGGGGACACCAATTATGCACTCAAATAGTTTACAGTCTGCTGGATATTTGACCCGAAAGATGGAGATGGTAGTATATAGTTCGCATACAGTGGCAGCCTTGTAAGGGTAACTTCAGACTCAGCACCGAACAATGGCTCGTCAGAACAAATATGAAATGTACTTATTAAATAACCCGAAACTTCAGTTTAGTCATTGTACAACAATTAACCCGGCATCTTTTATTTTTTCACCCCACAGGAGCAGTCAGAGGCGGGACATGACTGTTTGTTTATAATCGAGGAGGAGACATGTCTGAGGGAGGACTTGAGAGACGTACCTTTAGAGGACCCTGACATGACATTGTACGTAGATGGGAGTGCATCCATTGGACCCTGGCGTGAGAAATTGTCTGGGTATGCAATTATTAATCAAGATGGGGAAATGTAGAAGCAACTGCCTTCGAGTCACCGTATTCCGCACAACAGGCTGAATTATTTGCTTAAATTAGGGCTTGCATTATGGGGACAATTTAAGGGTAAACCTGTATTCTGACTCTAGATATGCATTTGGAGTAGTGCACGATTTCGGATAATTATGGAGAAATAGAGGATTTCGTACATCGGCGGGGACTCAAATATCAAACAAACAATTGGTGACAGATTTATTAAAGGCCCTGATGATACCCAGACAAATTTCAGTTATGAAATGTAGTGCACACACAAGAGTATAGACCGCAACATACATTGGAAAGCGTAATGCAGATCAGGCAGTAAAATAAATATCCCGGGAACGTAAGATGGTGGTACAAAAGATGATGAGGCAGACTAAACGTTTAAGTAACAGGTCCCGCTCGGAGAAGCCGATGCCAACCATGCAAGAGATTGTTCAGTTGCAGGAGGAGGCTACTGAAAGGGACCAAGAACGTTGGAGGCAACATAGGTGTACACTGGATTGCATGACAGGACTCTGGACCACTCAGGCAGGGCAAACTTGCATGACAGATTCCTTGGCAGTATGCGTTATAGAGTGCATGCACTGTGCAACTAATTGCGGTGCAAGAGGGGTAGGAGACACTGTTTTGGCTACTTGGTGACATCAAAGATTACGAACATTAGCTCAAAAAGTAAGTAGTAATTGCCTGATTGGTCAGAAATACAATCCAGGGAAAGGAGTAGGTTGCGGAGATGGAAAGCCACCGTTGGCCATGGATCATTTTGAGACATTATCGATGGATTACATCGAATTAGAAATGTGCCAGGTTTATAGATATGTACTTTTCATAGTCGATGCAGGTGGGTCAAAGGGTCCAACCCTTGATAATAAAACGCCTACTTTTCTCAAGGTGTTAATGAGAGAAATTGTCCCTAGGTTTGACATTCATATTCAACTTAGTTCAGATAATGGTCCACATTGTATTGGGCAAGTTAATAAACAGTTTTGTGAACAGTTGGGCATCACAATTACACTGTGCTACTCGACCGCAGGCTGTTGGACTTGTAGAAAGAGCAAATGAGCACCTGAAAACTAAATTAACCAAATTGAAGGCGGAGACTGGCATTAGTTGGATTAAATCACTTCCTGAGCATTATTTCAAATGAGAGTTACGCCTGCAGGGAAATCTAGACTGAGCCCAGCTGAAATTATCTATAGTAGACCCCTAAGAATACCTTGGAATCAAAATGCGATCATAATTCTAAAATTCCATCATATGACTGCGGAGATGACCGACTACATTCTAGCTTTGACTCGAGCTTTGAGAGGATCACACTCTAGGTTAAGAGCAGCGTAAGACGAGTTGCCTTTGTTGTCTGCTTCTACTAAAGTGGAGCCTTGAGACTATGTCATTTTAAAGAATTGGGGAAAGAAATGGTGGGAGGTTCGCTGGGAAGGACATTACCATGTTCTCATAACGACTCCAACAGCAGTGAAAGTAGAAGGAAGAATGCATAGGTGCATCTCCACCACTGCAATAGTAATAGTGGGAGAGTAGGCTGCTAAAGTATTGTATTCTAGATTCTATTAGAAACATCCTATTCTACGACGAATCAAAGACAGATGCACCCGACAGGATGGATGGAGGCGATTCTCGCCCATGGAAACTCGGGAGGTGAAGACTCATCAGACAAGAATCATGAAGCTACGCCCATGGAAACTCGGGAAGCTTGATGAAATTCTGAGAGATTACATCAACATCTTCCTGCTAGGATATCTGCTAGAGTGAAGTATTTACTGTTTTGTTTTGATCATCATAAATTATAAGAGGGTTATCATAAATGACAAAAAGAGGGGAGTGATAATATTGACAGTGTACCGCTGGTCCTTATCTTCCATACGATAGAAAAGATAACCCTCCGAAATTTCCACCACTTGCAACGGGATCCCACCAACAGCCACATATTCCTATCTGCACCACTTTCCACCTTCCGCAGTCCATTCCCTCCGCAACTACCAGATAAACTCATCCCTTCCCAACCAAATCAACTCATCCCTTTCCAACCAACTCCCAAGGTACCTTCCACTGTATATGCGTGTGTGTGTGGGAGTGCATACATATGTGTATATATGTATACGCATGTGTATATATATATATATATATATATATATATATATATATATATATATATATATATACACGCACTCTCTCTCACACACACACACATACATACATTTTTGTTGTTTATTACGGGTTTTACAACGTACTATGTTTACATATCTGTTGTGCTGCTGCAAGCACTAATTTCATTTTGCCATTTCATGATATACAACAACAATATACAACAATAAAACATTCTTGACAATTGACTGTACTCTCTTTAGTCGCATCGGACGTAATTATACTTCATTTAATTAATCGTGGACAGTTTGTTTATGCGATTGATTTTTACAGGAACGCTTGACTGTTGGCTTAGAGTATCAGTTTTCAGTTGTGTAGTGTAGAGATCCATAATGGACACAGGCCCGTCGACCATCCGACCCAGCGTTGACCAGTGATCACACGTACAGGAGTTTTATGCTGCATACCAAGGATAATTTACAGAAGCCAACTAACCTACACACCTGCACGTCTTCGTAGTGTGAATCGGTGCACTCAGAGGAAAGCCAGCTGTCACGGGGGGAACGTATAATCTCCGACCAGCTAGCACCCGTAATTAGGATCGAACCCGGAGGCTGAAACGCAGTAGCTCGACCACTGTGCCACCGTGCCGCCCCATAAAGATGCCCCCTACGGGGTAAGATACAAGGACTTGGACGTGATTAGCATCCCGCTTCTACCAACTGAGCTAACTGACCCTATGTGCATCATCCCGAAGATAAATTATGTTGATTTGCAGAGAAAATTTAATTACACTACATACCTATGATATGTCAAATATTCTCACGTTGAAACAGGCAACGGGTTGAGTTTTAGTTCAGTTTAGTTCAGAGACACAGCGCGGAAAGTCCGCACCGACCAGCGATCCCAGCACATTAACTGGGATGGGACATCAGCTCACATGACTTCACGTGTGTGTGTGTGTATACATTTCTGGTGTTTATTACGAATATACATACGTTCTGAGCTACTCAGTATATAACTAATATATATATATGTACATATATAACTTTATAATCCAAACATTATATATATATATATTATAATATAAAACAAAAAATTATAATTAAAATTATATATAAAATTATAACAAACAGATAACTAAATCGACGGCAAGCAGGCCCAGTTTATCAATTAATTTTGCACTCGCCAAGCAAATGAAAAAGTATAATCGGAAGAAACATGGTAACAATGATAGTTCTTTTAAAGTGATGCTGAAGAGGCGTATCTGAATGTGGTCAACTACTAGAAGGCATAGATTTAAGGTGAAAGTGGCAACGTTTAAAAGAGATATGCGGGGAATATATTATTAACACTGAGGGTGGTCGGGGCCTGGAACGCGCTGAGAGGATTTTGGATAATCACATGGAGTGTGGAGGGATATGGATCACGTGCAGGCAGAGATTAGTTTAACTTGGCATCACGTACAGCACGGACATTGTGGTCGGTAAAGCCTGCTCGTGTACTGTACTGTAGACACAATGAACTGCAGAGGCTAGAATCTCGAGCAGACCACAGCGTGCTGGAGTCACTCAGCGGGTCAGGCAGCATCTCTGGAGAACATGGATAGGTGACGTATCGAGTCGAGACCTTTCTTCTCCTCCACCTCCAGCTTCAGAGATAGTTTCTTCCAAGCTGTTATCAGGCAACTGAATCTTCCTTTCAAAATCTTGAGAGCAGTCCTGAACTACTATCCATGTCATTGGAGACCCTGTGACCCAACTTTGATCGGACTTCCCAGGCGTTATTTTGCACTGAACGTTACTCACGTAATTCCCTTTCTCCTGTACTGTAAGTGCATGGCTCTAATTTAATCAAGTATTGTCTTTCTGCTGAATGGTTATCACGCAACAAAAGCTTCTCACGGTACCACGGTACACGTGACCATAAACTAAACTCAAAGTCAAACTTCAGTATAATTGTAGTAATTCATAGGGACAAGCAGCATCTGTGGAGGATGGTGTTACTCTAGCACTTTGCACGTTTTCCTCCTCCACAGATGCGTCCTAAACCCCTATGTTACTTCAGCACTTTGTGCTATGTCCTGAACTCTTCTGTTATTTTTCTTTAATAAATCACTGGAATGCATGAAATCATGGAAAGAGTAGAGTTTATGCAAGGACACTTTCGCTGCCCTGATGAGTAGCTTGATATCCCCTCGCGTCGCTCTCCTCTCATCCCCATCAGCTTATATTTTAACATACGGCTAGAATAGGATTGAAATAGTTGGGTGTTGATCTTCACGCCAGAAAGGGTGCAGTGAAGATTTATGAGGATGTTGCCAGGACTCGAGGACCTGAGGTATAGGGAGAGGCTGAACACCTCAAGATTGCATCATTGGAGCAAAGGATGATGAGGGGTGAGCTCATGGAAGTGTAGAACATCGTGAGAGGAATGGATCGGGTAGACACACAGTCTCTTGCTCAGAGTAGGGGAAGAGATAACCAGTGGACATAGTTTTAAGGTGAAAGGGTGGAAAGATTTAATAGGAATCTGATGGATGGTAGATGTATGGAATGAGCAAACAGAGGATATAGTTGAGGCAGGTACTTTCGCAACGTGTAATATACATTTAGACAGGTACATGGATATCATCGGTTTAGACGGATAAGGGACAAATGCAGGCAGGTGAGATGTTTAGATTGGACATGTTGGTCGGCGGGGACAACTTGGGCCGTAGGGCCTGGTACAAGACGCTTTCACTCTGTGACAAATGCGAGTAAAGCCAAATGCAGCGAATATCTCCCGTTCCTATCATCACAGGTAAATTGTTGGCGATAATCGTTCTCGGACCGGGTAAGTGCGGACTGTCCCGGTGCATCACCCACCATTTGGTGGCGATGGCGGCGGCAGATCTGCTGGTGGTCTTCTTCAACGTGGCGATACATTTAATGTTTGCTGAAATTTACTTCTATATGCCCACACTCTGGCATGCATCATACATAATTCGATGGCATTCGCATCCTTCGACTGCTCAGTCTGGTTAACAGTCGCTTTTACTTTCGATCGCTTCGTCGCCATTTCCTGCCAAGACTTTAATACCAGGTACTGAGCGGTTAGAACCGTCAGGGCGCTAATAGGAACAGTGTACGTGGTGAGATTAATACGGAACATTCCCTACTGCTTTACCTTTGAGTCGTATGAATTAGGCATGCCTGTCGGTTGGAATGAAAAGGTGCACTACCATTACCTGTCAGGTTGGGGTGCCTTCTATTGGATTCACACTGCTTTATCCCCTCTGCTCCCGTTTTTCGTTATTTTGTTGCTTAATATCCTGACGGTCAGATAGATCGTGGTGGCGAGCCGAGCCCGCATGAAGCACCGTGCTAACGTCAGTGGCGAGAAACAGGAGGATCCGGAGATGCCGAGTCGAAGGAAATCGATCGTTTTACTTTTCTGCGTGTTGGGCAGTTTCATCCTCCTGTGGCTGACGGACGTTGTCGTCTTCGTATGTTCGCAGATTAGTTCCACACACACGGTCCCGCAGTGGGGCCACCCTCTGTACGTCGCACTGAACGCAGGCAACATACTGAAAATTCTGAGTTCGTGCACGAACACGTTTGTTTACGTTCTAACTCGGTCTAAGGTCAGGAGTGAATTGAAGACAACAATTAAGTATCCGTTCCTTCTGATTCTTGAGTTTTTGGAGTGATTGAAAATAATTGAAAGGATCTTCCGTTTGGCTAATACAACATATATCAAACATCTATCCATGCTCTGCGCATCAGGGGCGACATGGTGTCGCAGCGGCGGACCTACTTCCTTACAGCGCAAGAGACCCGGGTTCGATCCAGACCACGGGTGCTGTCTGCACGTTGTACGTTCTCCACATCAGCTGCGTGAGTTTTCTCCGAGATCTTCTGTTTCCTCCCACATTCCAAAGAGCAACAGGTTTGTAGGTTAATTGGCTTGGTATGATTCTAAATTATCCCGAGTGTGCAGGAATGTGTTACTCTGCGGGTCGGTGTGGACGCCGTAAGTCGAAGGGCCTGTTTCCGCATAGTGTCTCTAAACTTAATATTTTTCGTAAAGAATATATTTGGATTCACAATAGACCTTGACTAAACAAAGTATGTAGGAAACAACTTCAGATGCTTGTTTACATCGAAGATAGACACAACACTCAGCTGAGTTACTCCAGCATTTTGTATCTATCTTGCCTAAAGTCGGCAGTTAACTGAACCTGAATGAGGAGACATTTATTTGTCTCGAAATGTTTTGAATCTTTGCTGTTTTCTCGCTCAGTAAACTATCGAGGATTAGACGTCATATTAACATCTGAGGCAGATATATTCAGAGTAAACGGTTCAGGTCCCACCTGCCCGCTATTGCCTCTATCCCTCTAAACATGTCCTATTCATGTATCTGCCTTGGTGTATTATAAGTGTTGAAATGTATCTTATGTGTTGTTTAGTTTAGTTTAGTTCAGATTAATTTAGTTTAGTTTAGAAACAGGACCTTTGGCACACCGAGTCCGCGCCGACCAGCGATCCACGCATGGTTAATAACTGACAAACTACTAATGACGCCTTATATATTCTCACCCATAAGTTCTGTAAAACACACATTGATGACAAACACAATGGGCCTAAACCCGATCCCAGAGGCACCACAATGTTCATCATCAGGTGGAACCGTTTCAGAGGCCATGCTGAAGTCTAAGTAGACCACATATATGAATGAATAAATGAATACGGTTATTGGCCATTGTGTACACATGCAAGGAATTTGCCTTGGTCCTCCGCTCGAAAGTAACATCACGAAATACAGTAAACAATTAAGAATAAAACATAAGACATTAAAACAGTAAGAATAAAACATGGCGTTTCGGCTCCGTATGATTTCGTGCCGTTGGCTTTTCGGCGTCGCATGCTTTCGGTTCGTTGGCGTTTCGGCTTCGTATGGTTTAGTTTTTTTGGCGTTTCGGCTTCGTTTCGATTCGGCTATTTAGCTTCGACCTCTTTTCTTCGGCTTCTCGTCCTTCGACGCCACGTCTGCACACGTGCCTTGTATATTAGTCGAGGCTTGTCGTAGCTTCCCTGAAAACATTCCAATCAGTGCAGTCAAAGCAGGACTGTAGGTTGTCAATGCCCTCGCTTATCCACCTTTTCATTGTTCTGACCACAGGATGAACACATTTTAGTTTCTGCCTGTAGGTCGGAATGAGGTGAACTAAAGAATTATCAGAGAGACCCATAGCCGCCCGGGGAACAGAGCGATATGCGTTCTTCATTGAAATGTAACAGTGATCAAGTGTTCTCTCCCCTCTGGTGGTGCAGGTAACAGGAAGTCTGTATTTTTGAAGCTCTCGGCTGAGGTTAGCCTTGTCCACCAAAGCATTGACCATGGAGTCCGGGAAGTCGCTCTCCACCGTCATTACCTGGACATCGAGTTGCGTTTGCGCCTCATGTACGAAGGCTGGGGAGGAGGGGGGATTTAATCTCCAGCGAGTATGAAAGAGGTATAGTTTTGTCCTAATCAACCTACTCTGATACATCTTGAACAAAATCAATCAAGTAAGTTCATGAGACGCTACCTCCTAAGCATAGAATATTTTTTATTCCTAATCAACCTGAATAAATGTGCGGACATGGTAAAACATATATCCATGTTCCCCATTAATGCTGCCGGACTCATGAATGTACTACTGCAAATTGTGTCTTGTTTTTGAATCCCTAATATTCTCGGGTGTCTTTCCTATCACACACGTTAGGCATGCTGGTCGATAGCTCTCAGGTGTTTATTTGTAATTCCTTTTAAATTGAGGCACAACTTTCGCCACTCTTCAGTCTAATGGCATCCCACCCTGTCGAATGGTGATTCAAATTGCTACTGGAAATTCGTTTCTAGATTCCCACAGCGACATTGGATAAATTCGACATTCCCGGGAGATGTACATACCTTCATACATTTTAGGACATCCAGTACATCCCTGACCTAATACTAGGTATGTTACAAAACTTACCTTCAGCGGCGCTGTAGTTCTGCTACTGGCCTTGTGCGCGATTTTGGCGCCTTTGAGGGGGGGCGGGGTTAAAATGCGGTTTTCACCTACCTGTCCTGGATTATATTTTCTCGGAGAGCTAGCTTTTGCTGAAGAATTGTTCCGACGGCCGGTTTGTGAATTTATTTTTTTTAACCGCGGGCCAATTTCAGCGCTGGAGTAATTTAAAAATTAGTTTCTAAAGCCGTCAACGCCTACAACGGGGACGGATTTCACGCACGGGACAGGTAAAAGGGACAGGTGATTTCCCCCCCATACGAACCGGCAGTATTTTTCCTGCCGATATGGCGTTTAAATTCACTGCAACCGCAACGTTCCAATCGATCGCGTTCCAGAAAAAAACACTCGCAAGATGATTTAAATGGCCATTAATTTGCAGGTTTTAAACACGAAATTCCTTCCATTTGGCCGATAAATCCATGACAATGAGATGTAAAAATCATGTTATATTGTGAATTCTTGTGTGTATGTTATTTGGACACTTAGGCTTTTTAAAAATGCTGATCTTGTCTTAACAAATGGATAGATGTTTAGATCTAGTAATTGACGTATGTAATTAGCTGCAATTGGGTAACTAACTAATTAAATGCTTTAATTTCAGGTCATCCAAATAAGATTTTTTCATATTTGTTTCAGAATGCTTCAATCTATAATAACTGAACATTTATTTCAGTTCTCTTAATTTTTAAGAAAGTTATCGGCTTTTAACTGTCCTCGATCACAGCTTTTGTGTTAAGTCAATGGAAAAGCAATAGGGAACAAGATGCTAATTTCCGAGTATGAAAATGTCCATACGTTTTTTATTACTGAAGATTTGAAAGTGAATTATATGTCAAATTAAAGTTATTTTTATGCTTTATCTGATGGGATAAATTGCAGACTTGATTTTTAAAATTTCAAAATGTTGTAACATTGCTACTAATACGTGCTGTCCACTAGACAACACCATAACTATCTAAGTTCTCTAGTCTTTATGTATGTTTGTACAGTAAAACAGAGGAGTAATATTAAATGAGGTCCTTGACCATCTGTACAGTTCCATACAGGGCAGTACAGTGCCACCGCTGTAGAGTTGCTGCCTTACAGCGCCAGAGGCCTTGGTTTGATCCTGACTACGGATGTTGTCTGGACTGAGTTTATATGTTCTCCCCGTGACCTGCGTGGGTTTTGTGCGGGTGCTCCGGTTTCCTCCCACATTCCAAAGACGTATATGTTTGTAAGGTAATGTGCGGAGATCGCTGGTCGGTGCGGACTCGGTGGGCTGAGGGGCCTCTTTCCGCGCTATCTCTCTAACCTAATCTAAAGTAAACTCAATAAAGTAAATTAAACTAAACTAAAGTAAAGTAAACTAAAATAAATTAAACTAAACAAAGTTGACAACTTCGGTTTCTGAAGTGGACCTACTTCTCTCCAATTATCATTTTTGCATCAACCATATAACAAGTATAACCATATAACAATTACAGCACGGAACAGATCATCTCGGCCCTTCTAGTCCGTGCCGAACACATAATCTCACCTAGTCCCATCTACCTGCACTCAGACCATAACCCTCCATTCCTTTCCCGTCCATATACCGATCCAATTTATTTTTAAATTAAAAAAACGAACCTGCCTGCACCACTTCCACTGGAAGCTCATCTCACACAGCTACCACTCTCTGAGTAAAGAAGTTCCCCTCATGTTGCCCCTAAACTTTTGTCCCTTAATTCTCAAATCATGTCCCCTTGTTTAAATCTTCGCTATTTTCAATGGAAAAAGCTTATCCACGTCAACTCTGTCTATCCCTCTCATAATTTTAAAGACCTCTATCATGTCCCCCCCTTAAACTTCTGGGCTCCAAAGAATAAAGACCTATCTTGTTCAACCTTTCTCGGAAACTTATGCGCTGAAACCCAGGCAACATTGCACTAAATCACCTGTGCACTCTCTCTATTTTGTTGACATTTCCTATAAATTGGCGACCAGAATTGTACACCATATTCGAGAATTAGCCTCACCAATGCCTTGTACAATTTTAACATTACATCCCAACTTCTATACACAATGCTCTGATTTACAAAGGCCAGCACACCAAAAGCTTTCTTTACCACCCTATCTACATGATATGTCACCTTCAGGGAACTATGCACTGTTATTCGTAGATCGCTCTGTTCAACTGCATTCCTCAATTCGCCACCATTTACCATGTACGTCCTATTATGATTTGTCCTGCCAATATGTAGCACCTCACACTTATCAGCATTAAATTCCATCTGCCATCTTTCAGCCCAATCTTCCAAATGGCCTGAACATCTCTGTAGACTTTGACAATCTACTTAATTATCCACAACACCACCTATCTAAGTATCATCTGCATACTTACTAATCCAATTTACCACACCATCATCCAGATCATTGATGTATATGACAAACAACAGAGGACCCAACACAGATCCTTGAGGCACCCCAATAGTCACCGGCCTCCAGGCTGACAAACAGTTATCCACCATTACTCTCTGGTATCTCCCATTCAGCCACTGTTGAATCCATCTTGCTACTCCACTATTAATACCCAACAATTGAACCTTCTTAACCAACCTTCCATGTGGAACCTTGTCAAAGGCCCTACTGAAGTCCATATAGACAACATCCACCGCTTTACCATCATCAATTTCCCTAGTAACCTCTTCAAAAAATTCAAGAAGGTTAGTCAAACATGACCTTCCAGGCACAAATCCATGTTGACTGTTCGTAATCACACCCTGTTTATCCAGATGATTATATATATTATCTCTAAGTATCTTTTCCATTAATTTCCCTACCACTGACGTCAAACTAACAGGTCTATAATTGCTAGGTTTACTCTTAGAATCCTTTTTAAACAATGGAACAACATGCGCAGTACGCCAATCCTCCGGCACCATTCCCGTTTCTAATGACATTTGAAATATTTCTGTCATAGCCCCTGCTATTTCTTCACTAACTTCCCTCAATGTCCTAGGGAATACCCTGTCGCGACCTGGCGACTTATCCACTTTTATATTTTTTCAAAATTGTCAGTACTTCCTCTTCTTTGATCCTCATAGTTTCCATAGCTAATCTACTTGTTTACCTTACCTCACATAATTCAATATCCTTCTCCTTGGTGAATACCGAAGAAAATAGATTGTTCAATATCTCCCCCATCTCTTTTGGCTCTGCAGATAGCTGTCCACTCTGACTCTGTAATGGACCAAATTTATCCCTCGTTATCCTTTTGCTAAGCATATAGCTGTAGAAACCTTTGGATTTACTTTCACCTTACCTGCCAAAGCAACCTCATATCTTCTTTTAGCTTTTCTAATTTCTTTCTTAAGATTATTTTTACATTCTTTATACTCCTCAAGCACATCATTTATTCCATGCTGCCTATAATTTTTGTAGATCTCTCTCTTTTTACGAACAAAGTGTCTAATTTCCCTTGAAAACCATGGCTCTTTCAAATTATTACTCTTTCCTTTCAACCGAAAAGGGACATAAAAATTCTGTACTCTTAAAATTTCACCTTTAAATGTCCTCTATTTCTTTACTACATTCTTCCCATAAAACAAAATGTCCCAATTCACTCATTTTAAATCCTTTCGCATCTTCTCAAAATGTTAGCCTTTCTCCAATCAACAATCTCAACCCTTGGTCCAGTTCTGACCTTTTCCATAATTATATTGAAACTAATGGTATTGTGATCACTGGACCCGAAGTGCTCCCCAACACATACCAGCGTCAACTGACCTGTCTCATTTCCTAACAGTAGGTCCAGCACTGCACCTTCTCTAGTAGGTACCTCTATGTATTGCTGCAAAAAAATATCCTGCAGACATTTTACAAACTCCAAACCATCCAGCCCTTTTGCAGAATGTGTTTCCCAGTCTATGTGTAGAAAATTGAAATCTCCCACAATCACTACCTTGTGCTTACTACGAATATCTGCTATCTCCTTACATATTTGCTCTTCCAATTCTCGCTCCCCATTAGGCGGTCTATAATACACCCCTATAAGTGTTGCTACACCTTTCCCATTTCTCAGTTCCACCCAAATAGCCTCCCTAGACGAGCCCTCTAATCTATCCTGCCAAAGCACTGCTGTAATATCTTCCCTGACAATCAATGCAACACCTCCACCTCTATATTAATATACGTACAATTTATTAAATTTCGTCTGAATCTGATTTGCCAGTGCTAACTCACGCCCACTGTTCGTCCATGCTTTCCTTCTTCGGCTGGCTCCTCAGTAACATTACTCATCCAGAAATACACTTGATCCTGCTGCCTATACCGGACACAGGCCTACTTATTTATTCTGCCGACAAACTCAAATTTCATTGTAATCTCCATTCAGGGTTCCCTACTCACGCAACTTTTTTTGTTTTTCACTGTAAGTGGAACATCATCCGACCACGAACTCACACTTCAAAGCATCCCGCTTTCCAGAACCATTTGCGCGCAAAAAACCTACTGAAATAAACTTTCGCACGTTCTTGTCCAGTATCATCAAAGTTCGATTTGGCCCAATTTAGAACTTTAACATGTGGACCAAACCTGTCCTGGTCCATAACTATATTAAAGCTAATGGAACTGTAGTTTCTGCTCCCTAAGCGCGTACTCTCTGATATATTTGCCATTTTCCTGCCAACTTCGCTAATCTTAATCAGGTTTATAACATGATGTGAGCTGCAGATGGGTGAAAGTATCAGAGCGTGTTATTTTCACATTAGAGGAGGGTCTAAAATTAGAGGGCACATGTTTGAGGTGACAGGGGAGACATTTATAATGACCTGCGTAGTGGCGCAGCGAAGGAGTTTCTGCCTCACAGCACCAGCGACCCAGGTTCGATCTGCGTGGATTTTCTCCGAGATCTTCAGTTACCTCCCACAGTCCCGAGACGTACAAATTTGTAGGTTAATTGGCTTGTTTTAGTAGTAAATTGTCCATAGTGTGTGTTGGATAATGTACTCGGTTGCCGAAGGGCTTATTTCCGCGCCCTGTCTCAAAACTAAACCAAACTAAACAAAGCTAAAGGTCATCATATTTCTATACATTCACCAGCACCCCGAGTTGACCCACCTAGGTTGGTGGTTGTCATGTGTAGGAAGGAACTGCAGATCTTGGTTTATGCCGAAGATAGACACAAACAGCTAGTGTAATTCATCGCGATAGGCAGCATGACTGAAGGGTAGGATTGGGTGACGTTTCGGGTCGAGACCCTTCTTCGGACATAGAGGCAGGGGAGTGGCAGCGGAGAGACATGTGGAAAAACGAGAGATTTGGGAAAAGCGACACATCAAACCTGACGACGATCAAGGAATGTATAACTATTGATTGATCGAATTTCACATAACCCTCGTTTTCCCTCTCCATCTATCACTCCCAAAACTAAGTCCGCTGACAAATGTCACTCTCCTTAATGGTTTTATGCCTCGTTGTCGCTTTCCCCTCAATGATCCAACCTATTTTTACTTGAGCTTCCTCTGCTTTGATCTGTCGTTTACACACCTTACCCTTCCGTATATCATATAAGCATATAACCATTACAGCACGGAAACAGGCCATCTCGGCCCTTCAAGTCCGTGCCGAACATTAAAAAAAAACACAGACAATAACCCACCATTCCTTTCCCGTCCATATACACATCCAATCTTTATTTATAGGATACAATCGAACCTGCCTCCACCACTTCCACTGGAAGCTCATTCCACACAGCTACCACTCTCTGAGTAAAGAAGTTCCCCCTAATGTTACCCCTAAACTTCTGTCCCTTAATTCCCAACTCATGTCCCCTTGTTTGAATCTTCCCTACTCTCAATGGAAAAAGCTTATCCACGTCAACTCTGTCTAACCCGTTCATAATTTTAAAGACCTCTATCAAGTCCCCTCTTAACCTCCTGCGCTCCAAAGAATAAAGACCTAACTTGCTCAACCTTTCTCTGTAACTTAGTTGCTGAAACCCAGGCAACATTCTAGTAAATCTCCTCTGTACTCTCTCTATTTTGTTGACATCCTTCCTATAAATTGGCGACCAGAATTGTACACCATATTCCAGAATTGGCCTCACCAATGCCTTGTACAATTTTAAAATTACATCCCAACTTCTATATTCAATGCTCTGATTTATAAAGGCCAGCACACCAAAAGCTTTCTTTACCACCCTATCTACATGAGATTCCACTTTCTGGGAACTATGTACAGTTATTCCTAGATCCCTCTGTTCAACTGCATTCCTCAATTCTCTACCATTTACCATGTACGTCCTATTTTGATTTGTCCTGCCGAGATGTAGTACCTCACATTTATCAGCATTAAACTCCATCTGCCATCTTTCAGCCCACTCTTCCAAATGGCCTAAATCACTCTGTAGACTTTGAAAATCTACTTCACTATCCCCCACACCACATATCTTAGTATCATCTGCATACTTACTAATCCAATTTTCCACACCATCATCCAGATAATTGATGTACATGACAAACAACAGTGGACCCAACACAGACCCCTGAGGCACCCCACTAGTCACCGGCGTCCAACCTAACAAACATCCATCCACCATTACTCTCTGGCATCTCCCATTCAGCCACTGTTGAATCGATCTTGCTGCTCCACCATTAATGCCCAACAATTTAATCTTCTTAACCAACCTTCCATGAGAAACCTTGTCAAAGGCCTTACTGGAGTCCATATAGACAACATCCACTGCTTTACGCTCATCAATTTCCCTAGTAACCTCTTCGAAAAATTCTAGAAGATTAGTCAAACATGACCTTCCAGGCACATATCCATGTTGACTGTTCCTAATCAGACCCTACTTATCCAGATGCTTATATATATATATTATCTCTAAGTATCCTTTCCATTAATTTGCCCACAACTGACGTCAAACTAACAGGTCTATAATTGCTAGGTTTACTCTTAGAACCCTTTTTAAACAACGGAACATCATGCGCAGTACGCCAATCCTCCGGCACTATTCCCGTTTCTAATGACGTTTGAAATATTTCTGTCATAGCCCCTGCTATTTCTACACTAACATCCCTCAATATCCTTCGGAATATCCTGTCAAGACCTGGAGACTTATCCGTTTTCATATTTTTCAAAAGTGTCCGCACCTCCTCTTCTTTGAATCTCATAGTTTCCATTGCTACTCTGCTTGTTTCCCTTACCTCACATAATTCCATATCCTTCTCCTTGGTGAATACCGAAGAAAAGAAATTGTTCAATATCTCCCCCATCCCTTTTGGCTCTGCAGAAAGCTGTCCACTCTGACTCTCTAATGGACCAATTTTATTCCTTGTTATCCTTTTGCTATTAATATAGCTGTAGAAACCCTTTGGATTTACTTTCACCTTACTTGCCAAAGAAACCTAATTTCTTTCTTAATATTCTTTTTACATTCTTGTTACTCCGCAAGCACCTCATTTACTCCATGCTGCCTATAATTATTGGAGATCTCTCACTTTTTCATAACCAAGTGTCCAATTTCCCTTGAAAACCATGTGTCTTTCCAATTTTCTAGTATCTCTAGCCTCCCTCTCCTCTCTCTCAGTTCCATGAAGGGACTCCACTCGAAATGTCACATACCCATTTCATACAGAACGCTGCAGCGATTTGGACTGCGCTAACAATTTCGTTTTGTTTAGTTTACTTTAGAGATACAGCGCGGAAACGGTCACCTCGGCCCATCAATTCCGCTTCGACCAGCGATCCCCGCGCAATAATACTATCCTACACACTAGGGAAATATTATACTTATACCAAGTCTATTAGGGGACAAACCTGTATATCTTTGGCGTGTGGGAGGAAAGCGTAGATATTGGAGAAAACCCACGAACGTCACGGGGAGAACAAACAAACCGTGTACAAACAACACTCGTGGTCGGGATCGAACCGGTGTCTCCTGGCGCTCCAAGCGTTGTAAGGCATCAATTCTACCGCTGCGCCACAGTGTCGCCCTGGGGTTCACTGCGCACGCGTGTACTGGCCGGGTTTCCCAACCTGCGGGAATGCGCGGACATGCGCATAGGGTGACGCTTCTGCGTGGTTTAGTGGTTACACGGTTTGTGTTGTTGTTGTAGGTAGTAGAATGATAAATGGTCAAACTGATCTGATCTGATCTGTATTGATGCCTAACATATTCTGTTTTGCTGGAGCAAGCAAATGACATTGTCTTATCTGGGACACATGACAATAAACTCTCTTGACTCTTGACTTGACTGGATTACATCATTTGAAAGACAATGCTATAGGTACTTGGATCGGAAAAGTGTTGAGGGATATGGGTCGTGAACAGACCAATAGGATCACAATAAAACGGCATATAGTCATACAGTGTGGAACCGGGCCCTTCCGCCGAACTAGCCCATACCGATCAACATGTCCCATCTGTACTTGTCCCATCTGCCTGAGCCATATCCCTCCAAACCTATCCTATGCGTGTACATGATTAATGCTTTCTTAAATGTCACAATAGTCCCTGCCTCAACTACCTCTTCTGGCATTTGGCTGCATACACCCACCACCTTTTGCATACCCCCCCCCCCCTCAGATTTAAATTAAACTTTCCCCCTCTTCACCTCAAACATATGACCTCAGGCCCACAATTCCCTTATTCTGGGCAAGAGACACTGTGCGTTTACCCAATCTATTCCTCTCGTGAATTTGTACAGCTCTGACAGATTGTTACCCCTCAGATTGCTATTAAATCTTTCCCCCTTTGCCTTAAAACTATGTCCTCTGGTCCTCGATGCCCCTACTCTGGGCAAGAGTTTCTGTGCATCTGCCCTATCTATTACCCTCCTGATTTGATACACTACTGTAAGATCACATCATCCTCCTGCGCTCCAAGCAAAACAGACCCACCCTACAGAACCTCTCCCTATAACTCAGACCCTCTCGTCCTGGCAACCTCCTCGTAAATCTTCTCTGAACGCTTCCAAGCGTAACAATATATTTCCTATAACGTGGTGCCCAGAACTGAACACAATACTGTAAATGCTGTCTCACCAATGTCTTATAAAACTCCAACATGATTTTCCAACTTCTATACCCAATACTCTGACTCATGAAGGCCAATGTGCCAAAAGTATTTTGACCACATTACCCACCTGCGACTCGATCAGCAAGGAACCATGTACTGGCACTCCTATATCCCTCTGCTTTACAACACTCCATGGAGTCCTATCATTCACTGTGTAGGTCCTGTCCTTGTTAGACGTCCCAAAGTCCCACACATCACACTTCTTTGTATTAAATTCCATGAACCATTCGTCAGCGCACGAGGCCAATCGATCCAGATCATGCTGGCATTTTTCACAATCATCTTCACTATCTGCAAAAGGACTCACAGCACCATCAGCAAACGTGCTAATCTTGCTCTATATGTTCTCATCCAAATCATTAATGTAGATAACGAACAATAACGGTCCCAGCACCGAACCCTGAGGCACAGCACTAGTCTCAGGCCTCCATTCTGAGAAGCAAACTTCCACCATCACCCTCTGCTACTTTCCATGAAGTCATGAGCAGTCACGGTGGCGCAGCAGTACAGTTTCTGCCTTACAGCGAATGCAGCGCCGGAGAACCGACTTCGATCCCGATTACGGGTGCTGTCTGTGCGGAGCTTATACGTTCTCCCCAGGTTTTCACCGAGATCTTCGGTTTCCTCCCACATTCCAAAGACGTGCTAGTTTGAAAGTTAATTGGCAGCGTTAATGTAAAAATTGTCCCTAGTAGGTGTAGGATAGTGTCGTGTACGGGGATCGCTGGTCGGCGCGGACCCGGTGGCCCGAAGGGCCTGTTTCCGTGCTGTATCTCTAAACTAAACTAAACCTATACTAAAGCCAATTTGCTATCCATTCAGCTCTCTCTCACTGGATCCCATGCGATCTAATCTTCCAGAGCAGCCTATAATGCGGAACCTTGTCGAATGCCTTACTAAAATCCATGTATATAACATCTAAAGTTTTCCCTGCAGCTCTTCTTGAATAGAGGCATAACATTTACCCCCCTCCAGACTTCTGGCACCTTTCCTGTATTAAAAGACGACTCGTAAATTTACAACTAGGGCTCCCCCAATTTCCTCTATAGTTTCCCACAATCTCCTCGGATATATCTGATGAGTCCGTGGACATTTGTCTACCTTCACACACGATAGTACCTTCAGTGCTTCTTCGACGGTAAACTGACGGCTCTCAAGACACTTACATTGACTGCCCCAAGTGTCTCCGTCCTTCTGTCTTTCTCGGTAAATACAAAGGAGAAATATTAACCGAGGCCATAATTACACCCTGTTCTCAAACTAAATTGAACAATTTCTCATTCTGTGATTGACCCAGCCATATGTGATGTAGAGTCACCATCTATAACCTTAAGCAATGCAAAAACAATCTTCAGATGCTATCTAGTTTGCTGAATATTTCTACTAATCTCTTCTATTTCTTATCTCCTTCGACTGCTATATGCTGTACCTTACATTAAAAACAGACTCTGACTGTCCTCGCAAATGATTAACTCTCCTGGAAAGAAAAGCGGTGTCAATTACGCGACAGCCCAAGCAATCGTGTGTCGAACAGAATCAATCGTGTTCATAACTTCTAAAGTTCTCGGAAATGAATACCAGTCGGCTCATCAAGTCTATTCCAACCTTCAATCATGGCTGATTTGTCTTTCCCTCTCAACCCTTTTCTCCTGCCTGCGCCCCGTATCCCCGACACCGTTACTAATCACTGTCTTCTTGGCAACCGTGATTGCTATCATTTCAAAGACAATATTTTCCCCATTGCCTCCACTGTAGTGCAAAATACAGCATTTTATCGTGATCGGGAACAGCTCCATCGAAGACTGCAAATAGATGCAGCGAATTGTGGACTCACATAAACCAAACCCCCTTCCATTGACTCCATTTATACCTCACGCTTCCCAGGCAAAACCTGCAGCATAGTCAAGTCGCACCGCGCCCAATCCGTATTCTCCTCTCTCCCATTGGGAAAAAGGTATAGAATTGTGAAAACCTCCAGATTCAGGGATAGTTTCTTCACAGTTGTTATGAGGCAAACGAATCATCCTAGCACAACTAGAGAGCAGTCCCGAGCTACTATCTACCTCATTGGTAGATGTTTGGACTATATTTGATCGGACTTTACTGACTTTATCTTGCACTGTACGTTATTCGCTTATCACGTGTCTGTACACAGTAAATAGATCGATTGTAATCATGTATTTATTTCTGTTGACTTATTAGCAAGCAACAATCGCTTTTCGCTGCACCTCGGTACACGTGACAATAATCGAAACTGCCTGCACTACCCACTCCTCACTGAAAGCCACACCAGGTTACGCGGAGACGGCACAAGAATATGGTTAGGACAGGTCACTGAATGGCGGAGCCGACTTTAAAGGCCGAATTACGTAATTGTGCTCCTATCACACATGACCTCACGACAAACGTATTACTGCTTTTGTTTCGTTTAATATAATTCAACTTCAATATCTCCGTCTTATTTTTAATTTATATACTTCTCCCTTCACGTGGTTCTGAGTCATCTTTGGTTCCGTTTAGTTGATTGATGCAGCGCTGAAAGATGCCCTTCAGCCCACCGAGCCCGAGACGATTATAGATCCCCGCACACTAACACTAACCTACACACACCAGGGGCAGTTACATTTGCACCAAGCCAATTAACCAACAAACCTGTACGTCTTTGGAATGTAGGAGGAAACCGAAATTCTCAGAGAAAACCCACGCAGGTGATGGGGAGAACGTAGAAACTCGAAGAACGTAGAACATAGACAGCACCCGCAGTCAGGATCTAACCCGTGTCTTTGGCGCTGCGAGGCAGCAACTCTACCGCTACGCCACTGTGCGCTTTTGCCAACATAATCGAATCTTCTTGATAGATTCTCACCCATACCGTCGAACCTTCTTGATAGTTAATTCAAAAATTATTTAATTGTTTCAAAAAAAAAAATTATTTTGGTCCGATGTCTTTGCTTTTATTCACATGGGTTACAATAAACCACGTTTTGCTATAATTTCTGTATTATTCAACAAGTCTTCCATTTTGAAGAGGTAATAATAATTGATTTTAAAATATTTTGCAGTGACAATAAAAACAGAGCTTTTAACATTTCGACAATCTCTGTAATCATTTTTAGTTGTTCCAGGTTGGCAGCTATCTTCAGGTAGATTACGAATAAATATTGTTTTATGCTTAGGAGATAGCGTCTACTGAACTGATTTGATTGCTTTTGTTTTCAAGACGTAACCGCGTAGGTTGATAAGGACAAAAGGGTTTCGTTTCCCAAGCCAAATTCGCTAGTCTTGATCAGGTTTATAACATTATGTGAGCTACAGATGGGATAAAGTATCAGACCGTCTTATTTTCACATTAGAGCAGGGTCTAAAACTAGAGGGCTAAGGTTTGAGATGAGACGGGAGAAATTTAAACCGACCTGAGTAGTGGCGCAGCGAATGAGTTGCTGCCTCACAGCACCACAGACCAGGGTTCGATCATGACTACGGGTACAGATTTTGTACCTTCTCCCGTGACCTCCGTGGGTTTTCTCCGAGATCTTCATTTACATCTCACATTGTAAATTGTCCCTAGTGTGTGTAGGATAATGTACTCTATGGGCAGAAGGGCGTATTTACGCGCCCTGTTTCAAAGTTAACCAAACTAAATTAAACTAAAGGTCAGCATATTTCTACACCTTCACCAGCACCTCGAGTTGTCCCACCTAGGGTGGTGGTTGTCATGTGCAGGAAGGAACTGCAGATGTTGGTTTATGCCAAAGATATACATAAACAGCTGGTGTAATTTATCGCGACAGGCAGCATGTCTGAAGGGTAGGATTGGGTAACGTTTCGGGTCGTGACCCTTTTTCGGACAGAGAGGCAGAGGAATGGAAGAGGAGAGATATGTGGAAGTGTAAGGTGTAAAACGACACATCAAAGCAGACGACGATCAAGGAAATTTATAACTATTCATTTATCGAATTTCAAGTAACCCTTACTTCCCCTCTCTCTCTATCCCTCCACAACTAAGTCCGCTGACAAGTTTCACTCTCCTCCTTACTGATTGTATGCCTCGTTGTCGTTTCCCCTCGGCTAACAGTTATCCATTCTATGTTTACTTGATCCTCCTTTGCTTTGTTCTCACGTATACACACATTACCCTTCGACATATCTCTAGTCTCCATCTCCCCTCACTCTCAGTTCCATGAAGGGTCTCCACCTGAAATGTCACAAAGCCATTTCCTCCAGAAAGCTGCCGCCATTTGCACCGCGCTACTAATATAGATTAGTTTAGTTTAGTTTAGAGATACAGCGCGGAAACGGGCCCATCGCCCCACCGATTCCGCATCGACCAACGATCCACGCGCTATATCATTATCCTACTCATTAGGGAAATGTTATATTTAAACCAAGTCTCTTAGGCGACAAATCGTTATGCCTTTGGTGGGTAGGAGGAAACCGAAGATATCGGAGAAAACGTCACGGGGAGAACAAACAAATTCTGTGCAATCAGCACCGGTAGTCGGGATCGAACCCGTGTCTCCTGGCGCTGCAAGCGTTGTAAGGCAGCAACTCTACCGCTGCGCCACCGTGCCGCGCAGGGGTTCACTGCGCCCGCGCGTACTCGCCGGGTTTCCCACCCTGCCAGAATGCGCGGGCATGCGCATAGGGTGAAGCTTATTCATGGTTTAGTAGTTACACTGTTTGGTTGTTGTTATGGGTGGCAGAAATACAAATGATCACATCGTTTGAAAGACAATTGGGTAGGTACTTGGATCGAAAAGAGTCCAGGCATATGGGTCGAGAACAGACCAATAGGATCACAAGAAAAATGCATATAGTCATACATTGTGAAACCAGGGCCTTCGGCCAAACTTGCCCACACCGACCAACATGTCCCATCTGGATTGTCCCACTTGCTTCCGTTTTACCCATATCACTCTAAACCTATCCTGCCCGTATACCTGACTAATGCCTTCTTAAATACCACAATAGTCCATGCCTCACCTACCTTTTCTGGCATTTCGTTCGATACAATCACCAGCCTTTGCGTAATCCCCCCCCCACCCCTCAGGTTGTTCTTAAATATTTCCACTCTTCACTTAATCCTATGAATTCTGGCCCACAATTCCCTTGTTCCTAGACACAGTACGTCTACCCAATATATTCCTCTCATGATTTTGTACAGCACTGACAGCTTGTTACCCCTCAGATTGCAATTAAATCGTTCCTCTTTCAACTTAAAACCATGTCCTCTCGTTCTCGAATCCCCTACTCTGGGCAAGAGTTTCTGTACATCAGCCCTATCTATTACCTTCCTGATTGTATGCACCTCTATAAGATCACACATCATCCTCCTGCGCTCCACGCAATACAGACCTAGCCTACACAACTTCTCCATATAACCCTGACCCTCTCGTCCTGGCAACCTCCTCGTAAATCTTCTGTGAACCCTTTCAAGCTTAACAATATCTTTCCTATAACATGGTACCCAGAACTGAACACAATACTCTAAATACTCTCACCAATGTCTTATACAACTGCAACATGATTTTCCAACTTCTGTACAATACTCTGACTGATGAAGGCCTTTTTGACATCCTTATCTACCTGCGACTTGATCTGCATGGAAACTTTACTCCTATATCCCTCTGCTTTACAGCACTCCATAGAGGACCACCATTCACTGTATAGGACCTGTCCTTGTTATACGCCCCAAAATGCAACACATCATACTCCTCTGTTTTAAATTCCATCAACCATTCGTCAGCTCTTATGCCAATGGAACCAGAACCTGCTGTAATCTTTCAGAATTATCTTCACTTTCTGCAATACCACCCACTTTTGTATCATAAGCAAACTTGCTAATCCTGCCCTGTATGTACTCATCCAAATCATTGATGTAGATGACGAATAGTAACGGGTCCAACACCGCACCCTGAACGACACCACTACTCTCAGGCCTACATTCCGAGTAGGAACCTTCCACCATCAACCTCTGCTTCTTTCCATGAAGCCATGGGCAGACACGGTGGCGCAGCAGTAGAGTTGCTGCATTAGAAACAATGCAGCGCCGGAGAACCGTCTTCGATCCCGATTATGGTGGTCTGTACGGAGTTGTATGTTCTCCCCGTAACCTGCATGGGTTTTCTCCGAGATCTTCCACATTTCAAAGACGTACAGGTTTGAAAGTTAATTGGCATGGTAAATGTAAAAATTGTCCCTAGCGGGAATAGGATAGTGTTAAAGTGCGGGGATCGCTGGAAGGCGAGGAACCGGTGGGCCGACGAGCCTGTTTCCGTGCTGTATATCTAAACTAAACTAAAACAAAACTAAAGTCAATTTGCTATCCATTCAGCTATCTCCTTGGATCCCATGCGATCTAACCTTCCAGAGCAGCCTACCATGCGGATCGTTGTCGAATGCCGTACTGAAATCCATGAAAACAACATCTAAAGATCTGCCCTCATCGACCTTTTTGTCCACTTCTTCAAAAAAATCAGATTTGTGAGACACGATTTCCCACGTATAAAACCATGCTGACTATCCCTCATCAGCCCTTGCCCATCCAAATTCCTGTATAAAATAGCCCTCTGAAAATTCTCTAGTAACTTTCCAACTACAGATGTTAAGCTCACCGGCCTATCGTTCCCAACATTTCCGCTGCAGCTCTTCTTGAATAGAAGCACAACATTAGACCCCCTCCAGTCTTCCGGCACATGTCCTGTATTTAAAGACTACTCCAAAATTGGAATCAGGGCTCCCGCAATTTCGTCTCTAGTTTCCCACAATGTCCTCCGATATATCCGATCAGGTACTGGAGATTTGTGTACCTTCATACACGATAGTAACCAGTAATTCCTCGGCAGTTACACTGACGACTGTCAAGACACTTCCATTGACTGCCCAAAGTTCCGCCGTCCTTTTGACTTTCTCGGTAAATACAGAGGAGAATTACTCATTGATGACATTGCCATGTCATTTAATAAAACTAATTACACCTTGTTCTGTAACTAAATTGAACAATTTCTCATGCTGTGATTGCCCCAGCCAGATGATATGTAGAGTCACCCATCTATAAGATTAAGCAATGTAAAAACACTCTTCAAATGCTATCTGGTTTGCTGAATATTTCTCCCAATCTCTTCTATTTCATATCTCCAACGACGGCTATATTCTTACCTTTGCCGAGACAGGCAGCTTGAGTAAAACGATTTATATTGTGAAACAACACACAAGTAAGAGTACTTGAACACCGCGTACTTGTCAGCCAACTTTTTCATCGCTCCTGCTACCGGGAGGAGAGCTGTGGACTGACGAATAAACCCCGCAAAAACACAACCGCGATTCCATGATGGCGCCAGCCAATAACGAGGGTTCTCAACTCCCCAAGCCACCACTAGGTGCCGCTACAGCCCCCCCCCCACGGAACCCGAGGTATGGAACCGAGCGGGAGGCGGAATGAGGGTCCGGACCGAGTGAAAACCATGGGAACAGGCACAACTGGCGGTACAGGCGGACCTGGCGACACAGAGCCAGCAGGCGGCAAAGTCACTGGGGAAACAGGCACAACAGGTGCAACGGGAACGGCCAGCGGATGACCTCTACGCCGGGGTTGAGCAATCGATATCCAGGTGGGCGGGTCTGAGGCGAGCCACCGAATCGATCTCCTCCCGACCACCGACATCCAAGTGAAAAGTCGCGACGCCGTGGCGCAACACCCGGAAAGGACCTTCATAAGTCCGCTGCAGCGGAGTCATGTGCGAGTCCCTGCGGAGAAACGGAAACAAACAGTCTTTAAGCTCCGGCGGCACATATGCCGAAGAAACCACGTGCCGAGAGGTCGGATGGGAGCCAGGCCGCCCACTTTCTCCCGGAGTTTCGCCAACACAGACGAAGTGGGCTCCTGCAGCCCCTGAGCCGCTGGAACGAAATCCGCAGGCATCCGCAAAACCCAAGGCAACTGGTCCACCCAGTCCGAGCCCATAAGCCGCGCCTTCAGCGCCGACTTCAAATGTCGATGGAAGCGCTTCACTAACCCGTTGGCCTGAGGGTGATAGGCGGTGGTGTGATGCTGCTACGCCACATACAATTGTGCCGGAGCCGACCACAAAGCCGAAGTAAACTGTGACCCACGGTCAGTGGAGATGTCCGCAGGCGTACCAAAACGAGCTATCCTGTAGGCCGCGAGAGCCCGAGCACAAGACGCGGCGGAGGGGTCAGCGTGTGCAACTGCCTCTGGCCAACTCGTGAAGCGATCCACTATGGTCAGTAGGTGGGTGGCACCGCGAGACGTCGGCAGCGGACACACAAAATCGACATGGATATGCTGAAACCTGGAGGGGGGGCGGTCAGGAAATCCTGCGGAGGCGCTCGCACATGCCGCTGGACTTTCGACGTCTGACAGTGAATGCAGGCCCTAGCCCAGGCCGCAACCAGCCAGACAAACCTGTCAGCCACCAATGCAGAAGTCGCCCGGATGGAAGGATGGGCCAGACCGTGGACAGCGTCAAACACACGCCGCCGCCAACCCACAGGAAAATAGAGCTTGGTCTCCCGGTGGACACGTCGTAGTGGACCGACACACCTTCCGGACCGAAAGAAAGGCGGGAGAAAGAAATCGGAATTAGAGAGCAGTTAGCCTGACATGGGTGGTCAGGAAAATGCAGGAGTCAATTATAAAAAGATGAAATAGCCTCACATTTGGATAGCTGTAACAGCATCGGTCCGAGTCACCATGGATTTACGAAGGGGAAATCATGCTTGACTAATCTTCTGGAATTTTTTGAAGATGTAACTAGGAAAATGGACAAGGGAGAGCAGTGGATGTAGTGTACTTGGACTTTCAGAAAGCATTGATAAGGTCCCACATAGGAGATTAGTGTGCAAAATGAGGGCACGTGGTATTGTGGGTAGAGCGCCGACATGGATAGAGAAGTGGTTGGCAGACAGGAAACAAAGAGTAGGGATTAACGGGTCCTTTTCAGAATGGCAGGCAGTAACTAGTGGGGTACCGCAATGCTCGGTGCTGGGACCGCAGCTATTTATAATATACATCAATAATTTGATGAAAGGATTCAAAGTACCAGTAGCAAATTTGCAGACGACACAAAGTTGGGTGGCAGTGTGAACTGGGAGGAGGATGCTGTGAGAATGCAGGGTGACTTGGACAGGTTGAGGGAGTGGGCAGATGCATGGCAGATTAAGTTTAATTCGGATAAATTTGAGGTTGGTAGCAAAAACAGGAAGGCACATTACTATCTAAATGGCGTCAAGTTGGGAAGGGGAAGTACAATGCGTCCTTGTTCATAAGTCTATGAAATTAAATATGCAGGTACAGCAGGCAGTGAAGAAAGCGAATGGCAGTTGGCCTTTATAACAACATGTCGAGTATAGGAGCAAAGAGGTCCTTCTGCAGTTGTACAGAGCCCTCGTGAGACCATACCTGGAGTGTTATGTCCACCTTTGGTCCCCTAATTTGAGGAAGGACATCCTTGCTATTGAGGGGGTGCAGCGTAGGTTAATTCCCGGGATGGCGGGACTGTCATATGCTGAGAGAATGGAGCAGCTGGGCTTGTACACTATGTAGTTTAGAAGGATGAGAGGAGATCCCATTAAAACATATACGATTGTTAAGGGTTTGGACACGCTAGAGGCTGGAAACATGTTACCGATGTTGGGGGAGTACAGAGCCAGGGGCCACAATTTAAGAATAAGGAGTAAGCCATTTAGAATTGTTTCACAGAGAGTGGTGAGTCTGTGGAGTTATCTGCCTCAAGGTGGAGGCAGGTTTTCTCGATGCTTTCAAGAGAGCGCTAGATAGGGCTCTTAAAATAGCGGAGTGAGGGGATATGGGGAGAAGGCAGGAACGGGGTACTGATCAGCCATGATCACATTGAATGTCGGAGCTGGCTCGAAGGGCCGAATGGCCTACTCCTGCACCTATTGTCTATTGTCTATTGTCTATTAACATCAGCCAATATTAACCCCGAGGTAGCCGTCCGGTAAATATCCATTTCGCCACACTCACATTGCGCGGCCGCCAGAACCGAAAAGTCCATCCCGGGGTCCACAGACGTCAGGGCCGGGACCGCAGGGCGAGACAAAGCGTTCGCGATCAGGTTCAGTTTGCCTGCCAAGTGCTGGACGTCGGTGGTGTACTCCGACACGGTGCCAGATGACGTTGTTCCCGAGCTGACCAGTGGTCGGACAACCTCGTAAAGGTAAACGTCAGCGTCTTGTGTTCCGTGAATGCCGTGAAAGGCCTGCCCTCGAGGAAAAAAGGAAAATGGCGGACCGCCAAATAAAGGATCATGAGCTCCCGGTCGAAAGCGCTGTAGTTCCGCTCCGGTGGCTTCAGGAGTCAGCTGAAGAATGCAAGCGGCGGCCAGCCCTGGCGATGAACTGTTCCAGATCTCCTCCGACAGCCGTATCCGAGGCGTCCACGATGAGGGCGGTCGGGGCAGCTGCCCGCGGGTGCACCAGCATGGTGGCCTTGTCCAGCGCCTCATTCGCACCGTCGAAAGCAGCCGCGGTCTCAGCATCCCACACCAGGTCACGGGTCTTACCGGCCATGCACTGAAACAAAGGCCGCATGATCCGGGCCGCCGCCGGCATGAAGCGATGGTGGAAATTTACCATGCCGAAGAACTCCTGCAGCCACTTGATGGTGAGTGGCCGCGAAAACTGCCGAATGGCCTCCACCATACCGGGCACAAGAGCAGCGGCCTGTGAGGTGACGTGGTGGCCCAGGAAGGAAATAGAACGGAGGCCAAATTGACACTTGGCGGGATTGATCACCAGCCCGTGGTCCAGAAACCGCTGAACAACACCCGAACGTGCGCGCAGTGTTCCTGGTGGGAGGAGATGGCGCGCAGAATGTCGTCCAGGTACACGAAGACGAACTGCAGTCGCCGACCCTCCATATCCTTTAACCGCTGGAAAGCCTGCGCGGCCTTCTTTAAACCGAACGGCAACCGCAGCCACTCACAGAGGCCGAATGAGGTGATGATGGCCGTCTTGGGCACGTCATCGGGATGGACGTGAATCTGGTGGTAGCCGCGCACAAGCTCCACCTTAGATAACATGGTAGCTTAGATAAAATGGTCCGCGATCGTGACAGCGTTCAGTCATCGGTAATCCCCACACGGTCTCTAACCCCCAGATGATTTGGGGACCATGTGTAACGGGGATGCCTACGCGCTGTCGGAGCGTCGCACAATGCCCATATCCTCCATCTGGCGGAAGTCCTCCTTAGCGAGCCGCAGCTTGTCGGGCGGGAGCCTGTGCGCCCGTGCACGCAGATGGCGACCGACAGTGTGGATATGATGGACCACCCCGTGTTTAAGAGCAGCCGTGTGAAAACGGGGGGTCAGGAGCTCCGGCAATTCAGCGAGTATGGAGGGATATGCCCCGCCCCAATCCGTCACAGATCTCAGGTGCGGGCTGGAAGGGACCGCGGGCCGCGGGGACGCGGGCCGAGGGAACTCTGGAGGCACGAGGCACCGCCCCGCAGTCCAGCACTAAAGAAAATGTGCGCAGAAAATCGGCGCCCAGCAATGGCTGGGAAAAGTCCGCGACGGTGATAGCCCACGAGTAAGGATGAGAGTCGAGTACGAGGTCCGAGTAACGTATGTGCGGATGGAGTTGCCGTTGACTGCGTTCAAGGTGGGGCTACGCTTACCGGTACGGGTATCGAGTGCAGACGGAGGGAGGATGCTCTGCACAGCGCCGGTGACCACCAGTAAACGAAGCCCCGAATGGCGATCACGGACGTAGAGGTCATGGTTCTGGCCGATCACGATACCCTCTAATGGCGATCGGCCGAGGGATATCCCGGAAACGTGCAGGGAGCACGGCATCGGCTAGCCTCTGCACCTCAGCGTTGGTGATAGTAGCACCACTGGCGCTTACTGCGGTCTCCGGCGGGTGGCTGCGGTGCCGCGATGGCATCGAAGGGCTGGACGTCCCTGCAAGGCTGCTAGTGTGAAGACGCGGACACCCGGCTGATTGATACACCGCCCTGCTGCTTGGCGAGCCACAGTCGTCGGCCCGTTCAGCGAGCTGCAGGGGGTCGGCGAAATCCGATCCGGCGAGGAGCAGGCGGATGTCGTCAGGCATCTGCTCGAGGAAGGGCTGTTCAAAGATCAGACAGGGTTGATAGCGATCCATCAGTGCGAGCATATCGTTCATCAGCGTAGACGACTTACGATCGCAGAAGCCGTCCATAAGCAAAAGGCGAGCCACGCGATCGCGGTGACTGAGCCCGAAAGTACGGAGCAGCGCCACGAGGCCCTCGTACTTGCCGAACGCAGGCGGATTCTGCAGGTAAGTAAGCAATCGAGTGGCAGTCTCCTGACTGAGCGCCCCAACCACGTAAAGGTAGCGGGTGGCATCCGGGACGATGTTGCGGAGCTCAAATTGGGTGAACCACACTTGAGGTTATACCACCCAGAAAACGACCAGTTTCAGGGCCGCCGCGTTTTGCGGGGCCGGCTGGACGTCGAGGTTTTCGGAGGCATTCAGAATCGGGATCCGAAATAAAGATTGGACCAGCGGGCTCACCACGTTGGCGAGACAGGCAGGTTGAGTAACACGATTTTCAATGTGAAACAACAAATAAGTAAGAATACTCGAAATCCGCGTGCTTGTCAGCCAACTTGATAATAGATCCTGCTACCGGGAGCAGCGCTGTCGACTGATCCCGCGAAATAACACCCGTGATGATGCTACCCAATAACGAGGGTTCGCTACTCCCCAAGCAACCACTACCTGCCGCTGCTACCATATATTTGCTAGAAAATAAAACCCTGACTCTCCTCGACAAATGATTAACTCTCCTGTAAAGAAAAGCTGTGTCAGTAAGGCGGCAGCCTAAGCAATCGCGTATCAAACGGAATCAATCGTGTTCTTAACTTCTTATGTTCTCAGAGCAGAATAAGGCCATTCGGTTCATCAAGTCCACTCCACCATTCAATCATGGCTGATTTGTCTTTCCCTCTCGACCCCATTCCACTAACTTCGCCCCGTACCCGCTGACACCATTTCTAATCACTGTCTTCATGGAAAACGTGATTGCTACCATTTCAAGGACAATCTTTTTTCCCATTGAGTCCACTGAAGTGCAAGAGACAGCATTTTATCGGGATGCATCACAGCTTCTTTTAACAACAGCTCCATCCAAGTCTACAAAATGATGCAGTGAATTGTGGACTCAAACAAACCAACCTCCTTGCCATTGACTCCATTTATAGCTCGCGCTGCCACGGCAAGACCAGCAGCATACTCACGTCGCACCTTGGCCACTCCGTATTCTCATCGGTAGGGCCATTTGACTTATTTTGTGTGTCATTAATTATGGCATTTATCTTTAAATTTTCGACTGCCCGCTATTATGTGAGTGGGAATTATTACGTAGTCAAGGGCGTGTTTGGTGCAGGGTTTCTTGCGCAGAAGCTTAGTTTTTAGTTTAGTTTTGGGAGTTACATGGGAAGGTATACCCTTCGACCATGTGAAGTTTAACCGAGACACGGGGAGTTTTCTGACGTTTTAAGCGATATGATAGAGTTTGACGAAGATTCAAGTGTACGAGTCGGAGAAAAAGGTCGGATGTATGTCTTATTGTTTCTTCAACAATAAATAAACTATTGATCAAAAGGCTGTGGTATGAAGGTTTATCTGTGAAGACGCACTGAAGGTCTCACGGGGAGCTCACGTGCGTATTAAGACATGTATTCTCCTAAGTGGCTAGAGGGAGTAGTCTCTTGAACGATATAAACATCTGCCGCTACATTCTTTCTCCCATCACGCAAAAAGTATACGTGTGAAAACGCGCACCTCCAGATTCAGGCACAGTTTCTTCCCAGTTGTTTTGAGGCAACGGAATCATCCTACAATAACCAGAGTGCAGCCCCGAGCTGCTATCTGCGTAATTGGTAGATCTTTGGACTATCTTTGATCGGACTTTATTGACAATATCTTGACAAATTCTGGATATAATATCAGAGTTTAATTACCAAAATGTAATAATAGGGGGGGACTTCAATTGCGTTTTAGACCCATATTTATACAAATCAGTAAAACAAAGGAGGGGTAACTTAAAATCTAAGACTATTGAACTTCTAAATACATATATAAAACACACTAATATAACAGATGTATGGAGAACTGATAACCCAACTGGAAGGGAATATTCGTTTTATCGGTACATAAAACTTATTAATGAATTGATTATTTCTTAGTGGATACAAAATTAATTCCATATACAATCAATCCTAAATACCACAATATTATTATTTCCGACCAATCCCCGTTGACTTTTCTATTAAAATGTGAGGCAATGCCGGGTAAAAAATCTTTCTGGAGGATTAACGCCCAAATCTTAAAAAACCCACAATGTTATAAATATCTAAAACAACAAATGAAATTTTTTTTGAGACAAATGAGACACCAGGTAATTCACCTTCTTTATTATGGGAATCTTTCAAGGCATTTACCAGAGGAGTTATAATCTCATATCAAATCTTCCAAAATCTAAAGAATAAGACAGAACAACTGATGTTAGAACAATAAATTAGACAATAAGAGTTAGATAATGCTAAAGATCCATCTACAGATAAACATAATAAGATAATACTATTGAATTTTAACTTAACCGAATTTTATCGGCAAGAGTAGTAAGATTATTTCAAATTACAAAACAGGAACATTTTGAATTTGGTGATAAGCCACATAAACTCTTAACTCGTCAATTGAAAAAATAAGGAAAGGAGAATACTATCACTGAAATTAAATCAGAGAAAGGTGAATTACTAACATTACGTAAGGATATTAACAAAAGATTTGCTCATTTGAATCAAAATCTCAATACATCTAAAACTAAAATAGAAGATACTAAAATTATAATTTTTTTAGATAACTGTAATCTTCCAAAACGTGACTTCTTGGAACAAGAGGAATTAGGAGCTCAGATTACACTTGAAGAAATAGGAGAAACAATACAAATCGTTGAAAAATGGTAAGACGACTGGACCAGATGGTTTTAGCAATGCATTTTACAAAATATTTCACGAGATAACGGCTCCACGTTTACTTAAATTATATACTTACGCCTTTAAAGAAAATAAACTACCAGAAACATTTGCCGAATCAACTATTACGCTTATAACAAAAAAAGGTAACAATTTAGAAGAACCGGGCTCATTTAGAGCTATATCACTTTTAAATACAGATCAGAAAATTTTTGAAAAAACTTTAGCAAGAAGATTGAGTAACTACATTAGTAAATTGATAAATCCTGATCAAACGGGGTTTATACCCAAAAGACATTCAATTAATAATATGAGACGCCTGTATAATATAATGTACGCACATAAAACGGAAGAAGAAGATATATCAATTGTATCTCTGGACGCAGAGAAAGCATTTGATCAGGTAGAGTGGCAGTATTTATATAAAGTATGGCAACATTTAATATGGGAGAGAATTTTATTGTATGGGTAAAATTATTATATGACAAACCGACGGCAAGAATATTAACTAATAATATGTTATCTCCAAAATTCCAATTAGCGAGGGGCAATAGGCAGGGATGTGCTTTATCACCCCTGCTATTTGCCCTTTTGATAGAGCCCCTGGCTGAAATCATAAGAACTCATCCGAATGTTCGGGGATATAATACTAAGGACTCAAATAATAAAATTTCATTATACGTAGACGATATACTTCTATACATTACAAATTCACAAACGAGCATACCAAACTTATTAAATTTAAAAGAGGAATTCGGTTCTTTTTCAGGATATAGAATAAATTGGAATAAAAGTGAAATCATGACGTTAAAACCTCAAGAATCGACACACCTATTAACATTCCCCTTTAAAATTGCAACAGAAAAATTTAAGTATTTGGGTATTCAAATTACTAGAAAATACAAATCATTATTTAATGCTACTTTTATGCTAATTTAATGCTAATTATATAAACTGAACGCGTTGATTAAATTCTGGAAAACATTTCCGTTGTCATTATAGGCAGAATAAACGATATAAAATGATATTTTTACCAAAAATATTATACCTATTTCAATCTATACCATTTCATATACCAAAACACTTTTACAAAAAACTAGACTCTAATATTATCAACTTTATTTGGGACTATAGATCACATAGAATTCAAAGAAAACACCTGTGTAAACCCAAAGACGTTGGGGGACTTTCACTTTGGAACTTTTTGTATTATTATGAGGCAGTGCATATTAAGAATATAATTTATTGCTTGGACAGTCCTACACAACAGACATAATGGATAAGAATGGAGAAAGAGGATTGTTCTACTTGTAATATAGGAGCGATCCTCTTCTCCCCGAGAATACTGAACAACACAATATATAAGAATAACCCAATTATACATAATACAATAAGAATTTGGAAACAAATACAATTAACTTTATAATTAAGAAACCTATCATTGTTAACGCCAATATTGAATAATCCTTCATTTAAACCATCTCTTATCGATAAACATATAACCAATGGGAAACAATGGGAATTAAAAGGATCGGCGATATGTATGAAATGGGAAATCTGTTATAATTCCAAAAATTATAATTAAAATTTAAGCTGAAAAATAACCAATATTTTAATTACCTTCAGATCTGCGACTTCATGAATAAATACATACAAAGATACCAAATTATAACTTTAGACCCACTGGAAGAAGCAATGAATATTAAGGCTGACTCACAGAAATTAATATCATGTTTATATAATAGTATTTTAAATATAGAACTACCATCGACAGAGGCACAGAGAAGATTGGGAACGAGAATTAATGATAAAAATCACGAAAGAAACATGGGAAACGTATTTGATATATATACACAAATGTTTGATTAATGTAAGACATAACTTAATTCAATTAAAAATTGTACATAAATTATATTATTCAAAAACTAGACTGAATAAATTCTATCCAAATACTTCTCCCATTTGTGATAAATGTTTATCTCAAAATGCCACTATAACACACTCTTTTGTTTCCTGCATAAAACTTTATAAATTCTGGAGCGATATCTTTGAAATATTTACAAAATTATTCAAGATAAAAATGGAGCATAACACTGAAATGATTATATTTGGAGTAACGGAAGACGGGAACAAATTGAACACATTTCAAAATTCATTTTTAAATTATGGGTTAATAACGGCAAAAACACTTATACTTAAATTTTGGAAAAATACACCCATATCAACGCTTAAAATGTGGATTTCAAACATGTTGGACACCGCTCATCTTGAAGAAATGCGATTCCTCCTAATAGATAAATCAGACCAATACTTAACGAGTTGGGCTCCATTTATCGACTTTTTGGAAGCATATGGTGCAACAAAATCTTAGAAACCAACCGTTTCAGGACTGGGTGAAGATGGTCAAGAATATAAATAACGATCTCCTATAATTTCCTACTCTCTACTCTTTCTCTTTCCCTCTCCTTTTTTCCTCCACTTTCCCTCTTTCCCCACTTTTCCTTTTCACACACCATACATCACACGTTTTTCTATTTTTTTATTATATATTCTCTCTTTCTCTCTTTCATTATAAAAAAAAAGAAGAAGCTGTACATAGAATGTAACATGCCAATATATATTAGGCACCTTGGTGCATTTTACTGTGCTTACTTCTAATAAAATAAATAAATAAAAATACAAAACACTACAATCAAATCTCGGTTGTTACTACGGCACCAGGACGCCAGCTGTGCCACTTCATGTCTTTTGACTTATTAATCCCCATCCTGGATCAGTCCAATCAGGGTTGTATCGTCCGCAAACTTGAGAAGCTTGAAAGAGGTGTCTGTGGAGGTGAAGTCGTTAGTGTAGAGAGTGGAGAGGAGAGGAGACAGTACGCAGCCTTGCCGTGCCCATATATTGAGCGTTTGCGGGTCCGTGATGTGCTTTCGCACCCACATATGCTGCTTCCTGTCTGTCGGGAAGTTGGTGACCCACTGACTGATGGGTTCAAACACAGTCAACTCGGAAAGTTTGGAGTGTAGTAGCTCTGGCACAATGGTGTTGAATGCAGAGCCAAAATCAACAAACAGGATCCTCGCATAGGTCCCCTGGCGGTCTAGGTGCTGTAGGATGAAGTGCAGGCCCAGGTTGACTGCATCATCCACAAATCTATTGGCCCGATATGCAAACTGCAGAGGGTCCAGCAGGGAGTTTGTGATATTTTTCATCTTGGCCAGCACAAGCCTTTCCAGTGCCTTCATGACCACAGAGGTCAGTGCGACAGGCCTGTAGTCATTAATACAAGGAATCCTTGCCTTTTTATGTACAGGGACAATAGTGGAAACGTTGAAGCAGGCAGGGTCGTACATTTTTGCAGGGACTGGTTAAAATGGCCGTATTGACCGGTGCCAGCTGTTTGGCACAGACCTTTTAGTTATATATATATATATTTTTTTAAAAGATATTTTTTATTGGACGTAGATACATATCATACTAAAATCGATACCAGTCTTACATTTTTAAATTACTAATATCGTCCATTATTATTACAATGTCTCCAATACTTTTTTTTTCTTTTTTTAAACTAAATAGAACTAAAAAGATATAGATGAAATAAAGAAAGAAAGAGAAAAAAGAGAAGAAACAAGAAAAAAACCACAATAAAAACCCCAAAACAAAACAAAAAACAAAACAAAAAAAAAACAAAAAAAGATAATAAAAAAGAATGGAATAATTTACTACGATAAAAACTTCATTCGAGATATATTCGTACATTTCAGAGTTTAACCTTTCATCTATTCCTTGGCACGGGTGTTAGTCAGGTTCCTGTGCTGAACCATTCTGACCCTTTAAATAGTCAATAAAGGGAGTCCATGTTCCGACGAATAGTTCCTGTTTATCCAACAGGACAAGTCTAGTTCTTTCCAAGTGTAAGGTCTCCGTCATTTCTATAATCCACATTTTAATTGTGGGGGTTATAGGGCGTTTCCAAAATTTTAGAATTAATTTTTTCCCAGTTATTATACTATAATCAATAAAGTTTCTTTGAGTTGTTGTAAATGTTTGATTTAGTTCTAATGTTCAAAGTATTATCAATTTTGGATCCGGGTCCAATTGAATGCTAGTCACTTTAGATATTATTGTGAAAATATTTACCCAGAAATTTTTAATTTTTATGCAATTTGCAAACATATGAGATAAGTTAGCTTCTAAATGTTGACATTTATCACATATTGGTGAGATATGTGGGAAGATTTTATTTAATTTTGTTTTAGAATAATGTAACCTATGTATTACTTTGAATTGTATTAGAGAATGTCTGGCATTTACTGAACATTGATGTATATGTTGTAAACTTTCTTCCCAAGTATCGTTCGTTATTATTTGATTTAGTTCTTTTTCCCAAGTTTGTCTGTGTAAGTCCGTCAATGGAATATCATTGTCTAATAAAATATTATATATATAAGATATTAGTTTTTCTGTATTAGGATGTTTATTCCAACAGTCGTCAAAAATTTCTGAATTTCTAATTCTAAAATTTCGAGTTTTACGTAATCTCTAAATCGGAGATATCTGAAAAAGTCATTTACTTGAAGTCCATAAATCTGTTGCAACTCCTGAAAAGAAAGAAATGTGCCTTCCTTATAAAGTTGTCCCATCATTTTAATTCCATAGTTTTTCCATTGTGTGAAACCTTTGTCCAACCATGAGGGCTTAAACAAAGGGTTATTCGCAATTGGAAGAAAAAGTGATAAATTATCTAGTTTTAATGTCTTTTTTAATTGTTTCCAAATTCGCATAGTACTATATATTATAGTTTTTTCCCTATAATTTTTTTAATTTAATTTAGAAGTAGCAAATAGTATCGAGCCGATTTCAAAAGGTGAGCAATCTTCCTTTTCCATTTTTAACCAATCTGGTTGTTGATCTATTTCTTCCAACCAAAAATTCATATTTTTAATGTTAACTGCCCAAAAATAAAACAAAAAGTTTGGTAAAACCAAACCTCCATTTATTTTTGATTTGCACAGATGTTTTTTGCTTATCCTATGATTCTTATAATCCCAGATAAAGTCACTGACAATGGAATCTAACTTTAAAAAAAAGTTTTTTGACAAATATATCGGAATTGTTTGAAAAAGGTATAATATTTGCGGTAAGAAAATCATTTTTATGGCATTAATTTTGCCAACCATTGAAATAGGAAGTGTTTTACAATACTGAATATTCTTATGTAGTTTATTCAGTAATGGGGGGAAGTTTGCTTTAAATAATGATGTATATATCTTAGTAACATAATTGCCTAGGTATTTAAATTTTTCATTTACTATTTTAAATGGAAATTGTTGTATTATATGTTTATTATGTTCCCCTATTGGCATAATTTCACTTTTATTCCAATTTCATCTGTATCCTGAGAGTGAACCAAATTGGGTTATTAGCTTTAATAAATTTGGAATACTAATCTCTGGTTTTGTAATGTAAATTAATACATCATCTGCGTATAAAGAAATTTTATTCACTGTATCCTTTGTGTTATACCCATATCTTTCCGGATGGGTCCTGCCTCTTTCTGCGAGTGGCTCTATAACAAGCGCAAATAATAATGGAGACAACGGGCATCCTTGTCTACAACCTCTAGATAGGTTAAATTTAGATGATAACCTTTGGTTTGTTAATATTCTAGCCGTAGGGTTTGTATATAACAGTTTTATCCATGCACAAAATTTCTCGCCCAGCTGCAATTTTTCCATCACCGAAAATAAATAGGGCCATTCCACCTGATAAAAAACTTTTTCAGCATCGAGTGAGATTATTGCTAGATCTTCATTAATATTTCTCTGAGTATATTATATTAAATAATCTTCTTAGATTGTAATATGAATACCGCTTCTGAATAAAACCTGTTTGGTCAGGGTGTATTAGTTTATTCATCACTGTACTTAATCTGTGCGCTAAAATTTTTGTTAGTATTTTCTGATCTGTATTTAAAAGTGCAATTGCTCTATATGATCCTGGATCTTCCCAATCCTTATCAGCTTTAGGAATCAGTGTTATTATAGATTAATTTAAGGTATCTGGAAGTTTCTGTTGAGTATAAATATGTTCGTACAGCTTTTGTAAACGTGGAGAAAGCAAATCAATTTTTTAAAAATATAATTCCGAGTCTAAACCATCTGGTCCTACTGATTTACCATGTTTTAAAGATCCAATAGACTCTTCAATATCTTTTATCGTAATCTCCGCTTCTAATAATTCTCTATCTTTTGAATCTAAACCTTTTAAATTACATTTTTGTAAAAAATCTGCTATTCCTTCTGGTTGTACTACAGTTTTAGTTGAGTAAAGATTATGATAGTATTGGAGAAATCTCTCGTTTATATCCTTGCGCAATTTTAATAATTCTCCTTTATCTGCTCTAATTTTATGAATTATTTTTTCCACCTCCATTTTTCGTAGCTGACGTGCTAATAGTTTTTGTGGTTTGTCTCCAAACTCAAAATGTAATTGTTTAGTATGTTGATAAAATGTTATTACTTATTCTGAATACATTTTGTTTAGTTTATATTTCAGTACAGCAATTTTGTTATGTTTTAACGTAGATGGCATTCTCGCATTTTCTATATCTAGTTGTTTTATTTCCCTTTCCAGTGTTTGTTGCTTAATCCGGTTCTCTTCGTTATAAAATACTTGGGCAGAAATTAATGCGCCTCGGACAAACGCTTTAAATGTTTCCCAAATATGAGAGACAGATGTGTCAGGGTTGTCATTTGCCTCGAAAAATGTTTGCATCTGTTTAATAAGATATTCCTGACATGATCTTTCATTCAATATTTGTGGGTTATATCTCCAATATGTTTGTTTCTCGGACATTCCATTTAATTTAATCATAAATGTTACCGGTGCGTGGTCTGAGATTATAATATTATGGTATTTTGAGTTATAAGTAAATGGGATAAACGTGGAGTCGACTAAAAACTAATCTATTCTTGAGTATGTTTTATGTACCGGTGAGTAAAATGAATATTCCCGTCCAGTTGGGTTTTCAATTCTCCAGACATCCTTACTATTAGTGGTATTAATAAATGAATTTAAAAATACACTTGATTGAGATTTTACTTTTTTTTGCCTTGATGATCTAGCTAAATAAGAGTCTAATGTACAATTGAAATCTCCTCCAATTATTAATTTATATTGCGTAAATTCAGGAATTATATTAAATGTTTTATTAAAAAACATAGGATTATCAAAATTAGGTCCATATACATTAAGAAGAATCACTTTTATCCCATTTAACTCTCCAACTAATATAATATATCTACCATCTATATCCGCTATTGTTGATGAATGTGTAAAAGGTATTCCTTTACGAATTAATATTGCAACTCCTCTGGACTTGTGTGAAAAAGAGGCATGATACGATTCAGCGATCCACTTAGCTTTAAGTCTATGTTGAGATTCCTTTTTAAGGTGTGTTTCTTGAAGGAATATTATATCTGTTTTGATTGAATTTAAATGTGCCACAACTTTACCTCTCTTAATTGATTCATTGATTCCCTTAACATTCCAACTACAAAATGTTATTCCCTCACCCCCTCTTGTCATATTACCATCTTGCATATTGTTTCTAGGGTGGTCTATAGCCGAGCAGAAAGTACAACACATAAAACCTGACCCTGTTCCCGAACCTCAAATAGATGAATTTTAAATAATATACATCTCTTCCGAACACATCTCCTTGAATTAACCTTGTAATTCCATTCAAACTTAAAATTATAACAATAATTAAAGTGAAAAAAGTGATATAGATGATTAGTATAGGGTGAAAGAAAAAAAACTACAACTACAATTAGTGTAGTTAGTGTTAGCCACACTAGCATGGCTAGAATTCTAAAGACTTCCGTAGCCTTTGTAAAAGAAAAAAAATCCTAGCTCCGCGCTAAAAAAAAAATTTAAAAAAGATGATATTTCTAACAATAACTTCTTTGGGAGTTGCAAAATTTTTGTTTTCTTTTCAAAAACCCAAAAAAGATAAACAACAGTAAAAGTTAACAACGTTATTATTCTCTAAATACCATATTATTATCTTCTTTATGTATGTATTTTTAATTTTTAATTGAAAAATAAAGAGGAAAACCATCAACCCTTATTAATACATGGGCTAAATTACCTCTTACTTATATTCCTATGGAATATATGTATGTAATCTATTTCTACGTTAACCAGAAACTGTTAGTTATTAATCATTGTTATTATTCATACACGGTAAAAATATTTATGAATAATATAGATTTAGTAATTTTAATAGTAATAATGATATTTAATAAGTATTAGTAGTTACATGTATGGTTAAATATGAAAATACTAAATAATAATAGTGATTAGTAACAATTGATAATTATGATATTATTGTTCATAGAATTTATACTAAACGCGAAGAATGAATAATTAAAAAAAAAAATTAGAGATATTAGGAGAAATTAAAAATTTAAAAAAAAACGAGAATCAAAAAAAACCAGGTTTTCTCCAATGTCCATTTCAATTTTCAAACGTCTTTAACGCTCTTAAAAGTACTTTAAAGATCCTTTTAGACCTGACGAGGTCCCGTTATTCCTTGACTCCTGAGGAGTGATGTATATTGTTCAGTCTGTGTTCACATTCCCGATACCTTTGGCGAATTCCAGTGCTTTTTCATGGTCAGTAAAAAATTGCTCCTTGCTCATGTAGGTGACTCTTAATGTTGCGGGATAAAGCAAGCCGTATCTCAAATTCGCTATATTCTTCAGTATTCTTTTTGTTTCAGTAAACAGCGCTCTTTTCTTGAAGACCTCCACCGGGTAGTCTCTGTAGATACTGATCCACACTCCTTCAAAAGAGAGGTCTCTGGTACTGGCAATTTTCTTCATTATCTCGTCAAATTCATGATCAAGTTGCACCTTTACTATAATTTGTCTTGGGTAGCCATCATCTCGTGTACGACGCCCCTGCGCTCTATGTGCTCGACCAAGTACAGGTTTTTGATCCAACTTTAAGGATGTTTGTAGTAGATCTGCCACAAAATCCCTAGTGCCCATATCCCTCTCACTTCCATCTTTCACACCTACAATTCTATTGTTCTGGCGTCTTTGACGCCCCTCCAGGTCGATGCACTTTCCACTTAATTTAGTCACCATTTCGGAGAGGCGTTGATTTTCGGTAAGGAGTCGATTTACCGTTTCCGCACTTGTCGCCACACATTTCTCAAGTTCAGTTATCGCTATAATATGTTGCTTCAGTGTCTGATGGATAGGGTCAATCTCTCCCTTAAGGCTCGATTCCACCAAAGCGATCCTGCCTTCCACCTCTTCCATCTGATCTTTGGCCTCGTCGTCCTTCGACCTCTTCCAGATTTACAATATATCCTGAACGGTAGAGAGCATTTCTGCTTTAAAATCTACCTTAAAAGAGTTAAGTTCCTCTTTAAGTTCCTCTTTAAAATTCAGCTTTCCTTCAAAGGTTTTCAGCTGTGTTTGAATATTTTTTATCTCATTGGAGATAAAGTTTTTACGTTCTTCCATTTCAGATTTTTTTTGTTTTGGTTTCTTCGATAGGTCTTCCTGGAGCATCGTTGTACCTGAGGCCGAGGCCTCGGTTGGGCCTACCTCTTCCGTCGGTTGTCTCGTTTTACCGGCTTTTTTTGTCACCCTAGGGGGGTACGTTGTATCGACATACCGGCAAAGTCGCGCGCCTGATGACGTCACTCGCAGCAGGCAGCCGTTCAATTCGCAATCGCCTCAGATATGTCCCGATTTTTCTCCCGTTTTCGGAATTTTCAGCGCGGAGCTAGTTGACGCTGGGCTCAAGCCTCCATAGCGCCACCGGAAGTCCTGGCACAGATCTTAAGAGTAGAGAGGGAAACATTGTCTGGTCCTGGAGATTTCCGGCTCTTTTGTCCTCTGAAAAGCCGATCCACCTACTCTATGTTTATTGTTGATATTGGATGAGTTAAGTTGTGCAGCACAGAGGGTGTGGGTGATTGGGTGTTAAGTGGTGATGGGTGGGGTTGGGTGTAGAAAGGCCCAGACTTTGCAGACTGATGTCAGTCTGTGAGTGGGTGTGAAGTTTTGGTTGGGGTGGGAAAAATATCCAGACTTTTCATACTGGAGTCTTGCCTTATGTAGGTGTGAAGTGGTGAATGGGAAGGAGAGGCTGCAGTGCCCATTCTTTGTAGACTGGGGTCTGGCTGTGTTGGTTGGGGAGGCGGTACCATGGTTACGTTTCTGATTTTCAAACCTGCAGTAAAACGCATTCAGGTCGTTGGTCAGCTGAAGATTGTCCAAAGAGCGAGGGGCTTTCCTCTTGTAGCTGATAATTTCTTGCAAGCCCTTCGTAACGGAAGAAGAGTCACTAGCTGATAACTTACTCCTCAACTTCTCACCTTTCCTTGGCAGCTCTGATTCCTCTTCTCAGCCTGTACTTGGCATGCCTGTAGAGGTCTGCATCCCCGCTCCAGTTGGCCCACTATTTAGACCGTCGGAGCTGTCTGAGTTCTGCAGTGAACCAGGGTTTGTTGTATTTGAACCATGTCCGGGTCTTAGTTGGAATGCAACTGTCCTCGCAAAAGCTGACATACGATTATACAGTGTCCGTATACTCATCGATGCTTGTGGGTTTTCCCTGAACACATTCCAATGCGTGCAGTCAAATCAGGATTGTATGTTCTCAATGTTCTCGCTTGTCCAACTTTTCGTTGTTCTGACCACAGGCTTAGCAGCTTTTAGTTTCTGCCTGTATGTCGTAATAAGGTGAACTATGCAATGATCAGAGGGGCTCAGAACCCCCCCCCCCGGGGGAACAGAGCGATATGCGTTATTGATTACCATATAACAGTGACCGAGTGTTCTCTCCCCTCTGGTGGGGCAGGTAACATGAAGTCTGTATTTTGGAAAGTCACGGCTGAGGTTAGCTTTGTTAAAGTCCCCCAAAACAATTACCGGGAAGTCTTACTCTCTACCCTCATTACCTGGTCAGCGAGTTGCATTTGCGCGCTCTCCGGGGTCGACTCACGAAGCCAGGTCTCGGTGAAACACAGGGCAGCAGCTCGAGAGGATTCCTTGTTTGTCCGATGCAGGAGTTGCAGTTCGTCCACTTTGTAAAAGTAGCAAATGAATAATATTAATATAATATCAAGGGGGTGATTAGTGTGTGTGTGTGTGTGTGCGTGTGTGGGGGGGAGGGGGTGGTTAATGTGTGTGTGTTTGTGTGCGTGCGAGGGTGGTTAGTGTGTATGTGGGGGGTGGTTAGTGTGTATTTGGCGCCGCAGGGCGCACCCACCGCAACCGCGCATTGAGGTGACGGGACCCATCGGGTCCCACTTGGTCTAGTTCCTGTTAAATCTTTACCCCTTCACAGTAAACCTGCGAGATATACGAGTTGAACGATTACGTACATTTTTAGACCGGGCGCTGCAATTATAAATACCATATTTCTTAACAACAGACTTGGAATGGTTGTCGATGACTGCATCTGTTTCTACACGGCCTTTAAAAATAAATTCACCTGGGACCAACTGTTCTGTTCGGATGGATGTTCGCACAGAAAAGTTATCATTCCTACGTCCTACAGATTTACAGAACAGTTGCAAGGAGAACGGGAAAATATCGAATATTTACTTTTATTTAAAGTGAAATCATTTGTCTCAGTTTTCTGACTAAGCTCCGGATTCTGTGGGATCTTCATGACATTCAAGCGATTTACTCTCCCGTCCTGGCTGCGATTAGGGTCCTGGGTAAGTTAGCAGCGGTGCTGCTGACCGAAGAGCGGTTTTTTATTGTACCATATAAATGAATATTTGTGATTTGCGTTGATATTGCATTGTATTAGTTATTATTGCAAAGTGTACGAATATACTGTGAAATATTTGCGTGCTCTCAAGTCACATCATATCATATATGAGTCCAATCAAGCCACATAAGAGTAGGAGAATGAAGGGTGATCTTATGAGTGTTGTTTAATGCCATATGAGGAATAGAACGGTTAGAGGCACAGTCTCCTCCAAGAGCAGGTGAACGGAAAACCGGTGGACACACGTTGCATGCGAAGAGGGCAATATGCAATTGAAAGATACAGCGCGGAAACATGTCCTTCCACACAGAGAGTGCGCGTCGACCAGCGAACCCCGCACATTAACACTATCCTAAACGCACTAGTGACAATAAAAAACAAACACATTTTTACATTTACATCAAGCTAATTAACCTACAAACCTGTACGTTTTTGAGGGTGTGGGTCGAAACCGAAGACCTCGGGGAAAACCCACGCAGGTCACCTGGAGAAAGTTCACGCTCCGTAGAAACATAGTGTTACGACTCCCGAAAGCAGGTACTTCAGAGTCGCGTAACATAAGTCAAAAAACAGGTTTAAGTTCAAAAATAGTTTTTAATTACTCAATAACACACCCAAAACCCAAACCTGATTCAAACAACCCAGACAAGGATATGAATGGATTAACAAACAACTTAAAAGTGCTCAGGCCAGCCACGGGATGGACCGTCGAACCTGAGACTCTAAACCTGCCTAAAAGAAAGCTATCCCTGCAACAAAATACCGATAACTTCTAAGGACAGCCCAATTCAATATTTGGTACGACGTAATGTTGAAATTACACGAAGTTCTATGCCATGTGGCCAGGCCTTCCACAGCTCACAACAGCAATCAGCTCACGAGGCAGGGTCGTCGAAGAGAGAGCGAAAATTCTGTGAACTCTGCTATTTATACTTCAGATGAGTCACCCGTCACCTGACGCAGCTTGGCCAATCGGGTACAGGAGCCTTTTAGCCTGCACTCGGGAAATAAACAGAGAAAGGTTAATACATAACATTGACCAGGAGGGGGAGCGCCTAACACCCCCACCCAAAGATACTGAATACGTTTCGGAAGAAGAGAGAAAAAACACCACCAAATCCCCGAAACTATTCAGGAGCTAAACTCCACTGGCGCGACAAGGCGTTAGCCAAGACATTATCCTTGCCACGGATATGCCTGACCTCCAGGTTGTAGTCTTGCAGCTGGAAACTCCAGCTCATTAACCGCCGGTTCTTATTCTTCATATTATGCAAAAATACCAACGGATTATGATCCGTGAGTACGATGACAGGGACATTCGAGGAGCCAACATAAACTTCGAAATGACTCAGAGACATCAACATAGCAAGGGCCTCTTACTCAATGGTGGAGTACCACTTCTGATGTCGATTAAACTTCTTAGAGAAGTACGAAACTGGATGCTCCACCCCATCTGAATCATCCTGTAGAAGAACTCCACCAACCCCACGATCACTGGCATCCACTGCCAGCTTAAATGGAAGCTCAAAATCAGGTGCCGCAAGCACAGGTACGCGCACCAGAAGACTTTTAGTATGATCAAAGGCTTGTTGACACTGCGGACCACACAAAAGCTACCTTTGGACTCAGCAAATCCGTCAAAGGAGCAGCCACCGCAGAGAAGTTTGGACAGAATCCCCTATAGTACCCAACCATAGCAAGATACCTACGGAGTTCAGTCCTCGAGGTTGGAGCAGGAAATGCGACAATAGGCTCCACCTTCTCCTTGAGAGTGCGAACCTGACCCCGGCCCATCACCTTACCCAGATACGATACCGTGGTCTGGCCAAATTCACACTTCCCCAGATTGATAGTTAGTTTTGCCTCCGCTAGACGATGGTTTACCTCCTTCAGATGACCGATGTGTTCGATCCACGACCTGGAGCACACAACCAAATCATCAAGGTATGCCTCACAGAAGGACAAACCAGACAATACAATGTTCACCAACCGTTGGAAATTTGCCGGCGCATTGCGCATCCCAAATGCCATCACCGTATACTGCAGAAAGTTATCAGGCGTAACGAACGCAGAGATCTCCCTCGCCCGCCCAGTCAAGGGAACTTGCCAATACCCTTTAACAAGTCCAATTTAGACACACAGGATGCACTTCCCACACGATCCACGCAATCCTCCATTCGTGGGAGAGGATAGAAATCCGGCTTAGATACTCCATTAACTTTCCGAAAGTCCGTGCAAAACCTGTCCTCCCCATTAGCCTTCGTAGCCAGTAGACACGGAGAGCTCCACGGACTACAACTAGGTTCAGCAATTCCATGCCGCAGCATATATTCAACCTGACTCCCTAGACGATGACGCTTGTCAGGGTTGACCCGATACGGATGCTGTTTAATTGGCGCAGCACCGGCCACGTCAATGTCATGCTGCAGCACAGACGTCTGAGAAGGCACATCCGAGAACAGTGACCCATTTGACTCCACCAAATCAAACAGATCACCCCGCTGACTTTCAGTCAAATGCGACAGCCGCAAGGGAAGCGACTCCAAAGCCTCAGAGTTACACAGCCTTCCCTGCGTCACTGCCACCGACAACCGTGCCTCACCCACATCACCACCCGTGTCAGGGGGCAGCACCACTGCAGCCAAAACAGGCTTATACGAAACCGAGGGACACAGCACCTCCCCATCCACCTGCACAGGCTCCTGCTCATCGTACTGCTTCATCATGTTGACATGACAGAGCTGAGTCTTACGCCTTCGATCAGCTGTACCAATAACACAATCCCTTTCACCAACCTTCTTAACCACCTGATAGGGACCGCTATACCGAGCCTGTACACTGGAACCAGGAATAGGCAACAACACCAGGACCTTGTCACCTGGAGAAAAATTCCTACTAGAAGCCTTCCTCTCGAACCACCTCTTCATCCTAGACTGAGCAGAAGCAAGATTACATATTACCTGATCAAAAACCTTCGACATGAAGTTGGAACCTTGGTCACTGTGCACCACCTTGGGCAAACCGAACAACGAAAAAAACTTAGTGAGAGACTTCACAATGGTTGGGGCAGTAATTCTACGCAAAGGGACCACCTCCGGGAAGCGGGTAAACGCACACATAATTGTCAATAAAAACCTGTTGCCCACCTTTGTCCGAGGTAGAGGACACACACAATCAACTAGAATCCGCTCAAACGGCTCACCGACCACAGGGATTGGATATAAAGGCACAGGAACAATCGATTGGTTCGGCTTTCCTGCCACCTGCCAAATGTGATAAACCCTGCACTGCTGTTTCACGTCCTTTTTCAACCCTGGCCAAAAATAATTCCGTAAGATACGGTCATACGTCTTATTGACCCCCCAAATGTCCACCCATAGGACCATCATGAGCCAAACCGAGTATATCGTCCCTATACCGACGAGGTATCACAATCTGATCAACCACGCTCCAATCATCATGCCCAGATATATCCAAGGGAGACCACTTTCGCATCAGTAAGCCCTCCCTTAGAATATACCCCTCTGCTGTGGAATCCATATCCCCCTCAGGCACCGCGCAGTCGAACAGCTCAGATAAACCTCGATCACTCTTTTGCTCCTCCATCAGCCGGTCACGTGACAGCGACACCGGCACATTTCCAGACACTATCCCCTCTTGAGATGTAGAAACACCCTTGACAGCACAGGATCCCTCATCCTGATCCCCAAAAATGCTCTCACTCAGGTCCACTACATCCTCAAACTTCACCTGGCTCTTAGCCATAGCCCTCGTGACAGCACAGGCTGCGAAGACCCTCGGATGCTGCATAGCCAATCTATCAGGACTCTGCACCATCGGAACAGCCGTCACCCAAGGAGTAACTAAAACTTTACCTCCTGCCAAGTCATTCCCCAATATTACTGAAACTCCCTCAACGTGAAAACACGGCCGTACCCCAACAGTTACCGGGCCTGAAACCAACTCGGACTCGAGACTCACGGTATGCAAAGGCACTAACATGCCCTCCATCCCGAATCCTACCACAGGAACACTTGACCCAACCGATGATTTCCCAGAAATCGGCAGTACACTCTCCAATATAAGGGACTGAGTAGCACCAGTATATCGCAAGATGGATACTTGGACTCTATCAGTCCCATCCTCCAGAGAAACAAAACCCTTCATGATGAATGCAGAATAAATCCTACACTCATCAGACTCAGGCACCTCAGGTACCACAGGTGCCTTCTGTGTACCCACCAAAACCACAGGCTTTGCATTTTTCTGCTTCAGAACCGGACACGCCTTTAACATGTGCCCTCTCCCTCTACAATAGAAGCACACCGTACCTTCGTTAGTCTTCAAATTTCCGTCAACCTTATCAGCTCGGACCCCCCCCCCCTGTAGCAACGTGCTGCAACTTGCAGGAAAAAAGTTGTTATGCTGTTACCAGCAACACCACCATGATCAACTGGTCTCCCACCAAAACCAGAGGACTGCTCCCCAAAAACTGCCTTAATTTTCTCCCGCAGCTGAAATTCAGCCCTTTTGGTTTCCTCCTCAAGCTCAAGCCGTTTCATTTGAAGAACATGCATGAGCTCATCCTTTCTTAAGGCCATTCTCTATGACTCAAGCTCCATCTCCTTCAGTTAAATGACGGTCTCCATGTTCTGACCTGGCTGTATAGACTCCATATCAAATGTAGCCAAAGCACTAGCTAAACCCTGGGCACCAATGTTACCACAAACAGGGAAGAAAAATGTCCCTCACAACACACATACGTCCTCAGTTACCAGAAGCCTACCAAAAAACCCCAAAACCGTCTAGGGTCCTCAAAACTAAGGACGAGCCCCCATTTTGTTACGACTCCCTAAAGCAGGTACTTCAGAGTCGCGTAACATAAGTCAAAAACCAGGTTTATGTTCAAAAATAGTTTTTAATTATTCAATAACACACCCAAAACCCAAGCCTGATTCAAACAACCCAGACAAGGATATGAATGGATTAACAAACAACTTAAAAGTTCTCAGGCCAGCCACGCGATGGACCGTCGAACATGAGACTCTAAACCTGCCTAAAAGAAAGCTATCCCTGAAACAAACTACCGATAACTTCTAAGGACAGCCCAATTCAATATTTGGTACGACGTAATGTTGAAATTACACGGTTCTATGCCATGTGGCCTGGCCTTCCACAGCTCACAACAGCAATCAGCTCACGAGGCAGGGTCGTCGAAGCGAGAGCGAGAATTCTGGGAACTCTGCTATTTATACTTCAGATGAGTCACCCGTCACCTGACGCAGCTTGGCCAATCGGGTACAGGAGCCTTTTAGCCTGCACTCGGGAAAGAAACAGAGAAAAGTTAATACATTTCATTGACCAGGAGGGGGAGCGCATAACACTTATAAACATAGAAAATAGGTGCAGTAGTAGGCCATTCGGTCCTTCGAGCCTGCACCGCCATTCAATATGATCATGGCTGATCATCCAACTCAGTATCCTGTACCTGCCTTCTCTCCATGCTGCCTGATCCCTTTAGCCACAAGGGCCACATCGAACTCGCTCATAAATATAGCCAATGAACTGGCCACAACTATCTTCTGTGGCAGAGAATTCCAGAGATTCACCACTCTCTGTGTGAAAAATGTTTTTCTCAACTCGATCCTAAAATAATTCCCCTTTATCCTTAAACTGTGACCCCTTGTCCTGGACTTCCCCAACATCGGGAACAATCTTCCTGCATCTAGCCTGTCCAACACCTTAAGAATTCTGTAAGTTTCTATAAGAACCCCCCTCAATATTCTAAATTCTAGCGAGTATAAGCCTTGTCTATCCAGTCTTTATTCACATGAAACTCCTGACATCCCAGGAATCAGCCTGGTGAACCTCCTCTGTACTCTCTCTATGGCAATACTGTATTTCCTCAGATTTGGAGAACAAAACAGTACGCGATACTCCAGGTGTGGTCTCACCAAGATCCCGTACAACTGCAGTAGAACCTCCCTGCCCCCATACTCAAATCCTTTTGCTATGAATTCATTTTGCTATGAATGCGTAGAGACAGCATCAGTAGTCAGGGTCGAACCCGGGTGTCTGGCATTGTAAGGCAGAAGCCCAAAGAAACAAGACGTTGGTGGGTGTATGCAACGAGCTGCCATGGGAGGTAGCTGATATCGGTAAAAGGTTAATAAACATTTAGGCAGGTGCATGGATCCGACAGATATAGAGAGATATGGGCCAAACACATTCAGGTGGGACAAGTGTAGACGGGACACATAAGTGTTATTCGGTGTGGGCACGTTGGGTCGAGTGGCATGCTTCCGAGCTGTTGGACTCTATGAGTATATAGTCCATGTAAATGTCTATCAGGTATTTTAAAGTGTGTAGATTATATTATAAGAGCGCTATAGCACTATGTTATAGACGGGTCGTTCAGTAATCTGGTAACAACAGGAAATAGAGTGTTCTTGAATCTTCTCGTACGTCGTTTCAACCTTTTGTGTTATCTACGTGATTCAGGAGGGGAAAGGGTGAGTGGCTGTCGGGATGGCCACAATAATGTTGCCCACTTTAACAAGGCAGTACTCCTCCAGATTCCGTCACTGTTTCTCCCACCTGTTATCATGAAACTGAACCATCCTATCACCAACTAGAGATTGGTCCTGAACTAACATCTACTTCACTAGAGACCCAACGATTAGCTATAGTCAGACTTTATCTTGCACAAATTGTCATTCCATTCATCTTGCTTTGGACCGTTTTCATCGCCTGTTCCATACTGAAACGGTTTGACTACTTGGGGTTTCCAGTAGCCGTGCCCAACTTTCTCCGGGTAATCGGTTTCATTTTGAAATTGTTGAGTTGTGGCACGAACACATTCATTTATGCCGTGAGCCAGGAGCGGTTCAGGCAACAGATGAGAAACGGACTCTTCCTGCTGGTGGGAAGGAGAAGCAAATGAGGAGACCCAGCGCCCTCTAGTGTTAAGATTTGTCTTTGTTCATTTGTCCGAATTGTCCAAGGCAGGTTCAGCAGCGGAAGACTGGCTGCCTGACAGCGCAAAAACCCTGCTTCGATCCTGGCTACGGATGCTCTCGTAACATTCTCCCCGTGACCGGGTGGAGTTTCCCTGGGTGCTCCGGATTCCTCCTACACTCCAAAAATGCACAGGTTTGCAGGTTAATTTGGATTCGTAAAGAATTGTAAATTGTCCCTACTGTGTGCAGGATATTGTTAATGTACGGGAATCAATGGTCGGTCGGTCTCTGTGGGCCGACGGGCCTGTTTCCGCAATGAAACTCGAAACTAAACTAAATTAAACGACATTGACATATTCATATCAACGCAAACTGCAAAAAAATGATATCGTTAACTATATCGGCTAATTTCGTCAATATCTGCCCATTTCCAAACCTGGGATTGAGGCATTTGTTTATTATTAGGGACCATCATGCTCTAAACACTCACTATCCTTATTTTTAGTTTAGTTTAGAGATATATCGCGGACACCGACAAGCGAGCCCTGTACACTCACACTATCCTACACACTAGGGAATATTTACGCTATACCAAGCCAATTAATTGCAAACCTGCACGTCTTTGGACATTTGAGAACAGACAATAGGTGCAGGAGTCAGCATCACCGAGCCAGCACCGCCATTCAATGTGATCATGTCTAATCTTCCCCAATCAGTACCCCGTTGCTGACTTCTCCCCATATCCCCTGAATCAACTATATTTAAGTCTTATCTGTCTCCCTCTTGAAAGTATCCAGAGTACCGGCCTCCACATGCCTCTGAGGCAGATAATTCCATAGGCTCACAACTCTCAGTGAGAAAAAGTGTTTCCTCGCCTACGTTCAAAATGGCTTACCCCTTATTCCTAAACTGTGGCCCCTGGTCTGGACTCCCCCAACATCGGGAACATGATTCCTGCATCTAGCGTGTCCAAACCCTTAACAATCTTATATGTTTCAAAAATATCGCCTCTCATCCCTCTAAACTCGAGTGTACAAGCCCAGCCGCTCAATACAGTCAATATATGACAGTCCCGCCATCCCGGGAATTAACCTTGTAAACCTACGCTGCACTCCATCAATATCAAGAATGTCCTTTATCAAATTAGGGACCAAAACTGCACACAATTATCCAGGTGTGGTCTCACTAGGGCCCTGTACAACTGCAGAAGGACCTCTTTGGTCCTATACTCGACTCCTATTGTTATAAAGGCCAACATGCCATTCGCTTCCTTCACTGCCTGCTGCACGTGCATGCTTACGTTCGTAGACTGATGAACAAGGATCCCCAGATCCCGTTTTACTATTATTTTCCCCTACTTGACACCATTTAGATAGTAATCTGCCTTCCTGTTTTTGAATGCAAAGTGGTTAACCTGAAATTTATCCACATTAAACTTCATCTGCCATGCATCTGCCCACTCGACCAACCGGTCCAAGTCACCCAGCATTCTCATAGCATGCTCATAGCAGTTCCTACTGCCATCCAGATTTGAGTCATCTGCAAATTTGGTAATGTTACTTTAAATCCCTTCATTCAAATCATTGAGTATATTCTAAATAGCTGCGGTTCCAGCACCGTGCCTTGCGGTACCCCACTAGTCACTGCCTGCCCTTCTGAAAGGGACCGGTTAATCCCTACACTTTGTTTCCTTTCTGCCAACCAATTTTCTATCCAAGTCCGCACTCTACCCCCAATAGCATGTGCCAAATTTTGCCCCCTATTCTCCTATGTGGGACCTTATCAAATACTTTATGAAAGTCCAGGTACACTACTTCCACTGGCTCTCCCTTGTCCATTTTCCTAGTTACACCCCTCAAAACATTCCAGAAGCTTAGTCAAGCATGATTTCCCCTTCTCAATCCATGCTGACTCGGACCGATCATGTTACTGCTATCCAAATGTGCCGCTATTTCATATTTTATAATGTCTCCAGCCTCTTCCCCAGCACCGATGTCAGGCTAACTGGTCTATAATTCCCTATTTTCTCTCGCCTGCCTTTCTTAAAAAGTGGTATAACTTTAGCTGCAATCCATTCCACAGGAACAGATCCTGAATCTATAGAAAATTTGGAAAATTATCACCAATGCCTCCACAAATTCTAGAGCCACTTCTTAAGTACCCTGGGATGCAGACGACCAGGCACTGGGGATTTATCATCCTTCGGTCCCATCAACACAATTTCCTGCCTAACGTGGAGTGTGGGAGGAAATCCAAGATCTCGGGAAACCCCCCCGGTGAATGTACAAACTCCTTATTGTCAAGCACCTGTAGTCAAGATCGAACCCGGTTCTCGGCGCTGCTAAGCAGGAACTCTACGTCTGCGGCACCCGGTCGAAATCCCATTCCTAACCCTGTCCAAATTGTTTCGGTCTTACTGACTCATTCTAGTCTGATCAATCCAGATGCAGACCGCACTCTGAGTGCAAATGTTGCCTCCGAGGCCTCTCCTAAATTTTTACCCTCTCATCTTAAACCTTGGTGGGCGATTGTGTGGCGCAGCAATTAGACTGATGTGCGCTACAGGGATGTTCGCGGCAGGTACTTGCCGAACATTGAGTAATCAGTGAACAGATAATATGATCCTGGCCATTATCATGTCACCCTGACTCTGTGTTTGAAGAAGGGTTTTGACCCGAAACGTCACCTATTCCTTCTCTCCTGCGATGCTGCCTGTCATGCTGAATTACTCCAGTATTTTGAGTCTGCACGAGGTCGAACCTGACTATGGGTGTTGTCTGAACGGTGTCTGTACGTTCTCCCTGTGAGGGAAGGTGGACACAAAAAGCTGGTGTAACTCAGTGTGCTAGACAGCATCTCTGGAGAAAAGGTTTATGTGACGTATAGTCAGTGATGTAGTGAGATTTATAAGAAATGCTTGAAAGATATGCAACAAAGTAGCGAGAGAGCAGGCTATTCTAGACTGGGTATTGAGTAATGAGGAAGGGTTAGTTAGCAGTCTTGTTGTGCGTGGTCCCTTGGGCAAGAGTGACCATAATATGATTGAGTTCTTCATTAGGATGGAGAGTGACTTAATTAATTCAGCAACAAGGGTTCTGAACTTAAAGAAAGCTAACTTTGAGGGTATGAGACGTGAATTGGCCAAGATAGACTGGCAATTGATGCTTAAAGGGTTGACGGTGGATATGCAATGGAAAGCATTTAAAGGCTGCATGGTTGAACTACAACAATTGTTCATCCCAGTTTGACAAAATAATAAATCAGGGAAGGTAGTGCATCCGTGGATAACAAGGGAAATCAGGGATATTATCAAAACAAAAGATGAAGCATACAAATATGCAGAAAAAGCAGCCTAACAGAGGACTGGGAGTAATTCAGAGTCCAGCAGAGGAGGAGAAAGGACTTAATTAGGAGAGGGAAAATAGATTATGTAAGAAAACTGGCAGGGAACATAAAAACTGACTGCAAAAGTTGTTATAGATATGTGAAGAGAAAAGATTTGTTAAAACAAATGTAGGTCCCTTACATTCAGAAACAGGTGAATTGATCATGGGGATCAAGGACATGGCAGACCAATTGAATAACTACTTTGGTTCTGTATTCACTGAGGAAGACATAAATAATCTGCCGGAAATAACAGGGGACCGGGGTCAAATGAGATGGAGGAACTGAGTGAAATCCAGGTTAGCCGGGAAGTGGACTTCAGAAGGCTTTCGACAAGATCCCACATAAGCGATTAGTACACAAACTTAAAGCACACGGTATTGGGGGTACAGTATTGATGTGGATAGCGAACTGGCTGGCAGACAGGAAGCAAAGTGTAGGAGTAAACGGGGCATTTTCAAAATGGCAGGCAGTGACTAGTGGGGTAACGCAAGGCTCAGTGCTGGGACCCCAGGTATTTACAATATATATTAATGATTTGGACGAGGGAATTGAATGCAACATCTCCAAGTTTGTGGATGACACGAAGCTGGGGGGCAGTGTTAACTCTGAGGAGGATGCTAGGAGGCTGCCAGGTGACTTGGATAGGCTGGGTGAGTGGGACAATGCATGGCAGATGCAGTATAATGTGGATAAATGTGAGGTTATCCACCTCGGTGGCAAAAACAGTAAAGTAGACTATTATCTGAATGGTCGCCGATTAGGAAAAGGGGAGATGCAACGAGACCTGGGTGTCATGGTACACCAGTCATTGAAAGTATGCATGCAGGTGCAGCAGGCAGTGAGGAAAGCGAATGGTTTGTTAGCATTCATAGCAAAAGTATTTGAGTATCGGAGCAGGGAGGTTCTACTGCAGTTGTACAGGGTCTTGATGAGACCACACATGGAGTATTGCGTACAATTTTGGTCTCCTAATCTGAGGAAAGTCATTCTTGCCATAGAGGGAGTACAGAGATGGTTCGCCAGACATATTCCTGGGATGTCAGGACTTTCATATGAAGAAAGACTGGATAGACTTGGCTTGTACTCGCTATAAATTAGAAGATTGAGGGGGGATCTTATAGAAACTTACAAAATTCTTAAGGGGTTGGACAGGCTAGATGCAGGAAGATTGTTCCCGATGTTGGGGAAGTCCAGAACAAGGGGTCACAGTTTAAGGATAACCGGGGCTGCTTGATGTCGTGGGAGTGACGGGACCTTCAGATGAGTAAAGGAAAACATCAACGGGGACCCAAGAAATCGACTATCAGAATCTTGCTGCAGCAAGATTTGGCAGCCCTCCAAACAACAACTGTAAGCTCAGACGAAGAAGTTGATCCTCAACAAGCAGTATCTGAAATGGCTACAAAAGGAGATATAAAAGGGGTATAAAAGGAGAAAGAGATGAAGCAGTGGGAACAAACGGTAAGAGCTAATCTTACTAAAGATCTTACCACAGAGCTCACTAAGGAATTCTCCAAAATGCTTACTAGCATGAATAATAAACTGGGGAATAAACTCTCTAAAATGGAGGTTAATTTGTCTAATAAAATAGATACTGCATGTGATGAATCAAATGAACAATTTGACTCTTTGAAGCAGCAGCTTATGGATTTGGATCAGAAGACAACTCAGGAATTTGCGAGAATGGAATATGATTATAATAAGAAAATTGGTGAACTGACTGAAGGAGTCGAAAAGTCGATAGAAGATATGAAGGTTGAAATGCATGAGGTCTCACGAAATATCGACCCTGAAAGAAGAACAGGGGGCTAATCGAGAGCAATTGAATAAACTGACTGATAAATGTCAAGATTTGGAAGGTAGATCAAGGAGACAGAACTTGAGGATTGTAGGAGTAAAGGAGGGACAAGAGCTTGGAATTCTAATGACCGAACTTGTCACAAAAATACTCAAAGATGTCTTTAAGTTGAAGGAAAACCCGAGGATTGATGTGGCACATCGGGTAGGTCGCTTCAGAAGAGAAATAAATGCTCCCCCAAGACCGATTATTGGAAATGTTTTGGACATTTCAACCCGGGAAAAACTTATGAAGATGATACCACATGGGGAGAGGCTTACATTTGATGGAGAGACGGTCAGATTCTACAGGGACTACCCACGCGAAATACTGGAGAAAAGGAAGCAGTTTAAAAGAGTTAGCAACATTCTGCAAGGGAAACCAGATGTGAAATACGGTGTAGTGTACCCCGCGAAAATGAAGATTACTTACAACTCTATTCAACGTGCTTTCACGGATTCGGATTCGGCATTTAATTACGCACAAGAAATTGTAAAGAAAATAGAAAAAAGAGAAGTCAAAGTTGATGATTAAATTTTTTAATGGAAAACTGTGCTGTAATTAAGATGGTGGAACTGCTCTAGACATTAACCAGACAGGCTTATCTGTCTGGAATGTGTATTCAATGTCCAAGCCCTGGTTTCAACCTTGAACGGATAAGATAAATAATTGAAAGGAGGACATTTTAAAGGAAATTATGGACTTAAGAAATGTTTTAATTAATATAGTATATATGTAATGTAAAGAATTAACTAATTATTTAAATTTAATATTACTAATTAATGGTTAAGCCATTATATTAATATTATATTAATATGATTAACCAACGTATCAATCTAATGGATTTTGGGGGATAAGGGGCCTATAGAGATGATTATTATTAACAGATATATAATGTTAATACGGCTGAAAAGAAACGAAATATAATTTAGGATGTACACTAACACACTATAATTAATGAAAAGGGGTATAAGAAGACTATAACATTGTAAATCTGTGTGAAGAAAGAGGCGTTAATGATTTGGAAACGTTCCAGAGGTCTGGGCTCGAAGTCGGTTGTATTTAAGATAAGAAATGTAACCCTTGAAACAGGCTGGTAATTAAGGAACAGATGAATATATTTGGATACAGGCACAGGGCATGTGTTTTTATGTTTTACAATTTTACGACTCTGTGATACCGAGCAAGTAACATAGAAGGTTTGAAATCGGGGTAAATAAGAAAATATTTGAAATAGTAAAGATGATGATGATAACTTTCTATTGTTGAAATTTTTTTTCTGTTTTATTCGGCCTGACCAGATAAATTTTTGTTAATGAAATTTTTATTTTTATTTTTAATTTTTTAGATATATTAAGATATATTTAGATGAAACGGCATGTAGTTATACATGACATTGTATTTAGGGGGCTGAACTCAATGTATAATTCCATCTACGAAGGTCAATAATTTTTTGGCCATCATAGATGGCTTTTTGTAGTTAGGGTATCACCTGTTTGATACCTTAAACTCACTTTTTTTGTATTCACTATTATGTAGCTTATCTAACAACTGTTCTTTCTTTCCTCACTATTTCTCAACACACTTTTCTCTTTTTCTTATGGAGGTTCAATATATGGAGGAGAGGTAAAATGACATCAGAAATATGGGATGATACCCACATACCCCAAAACCTGAGGTACTTAACCACACCACATGAAGCAAAATTACCAAAACCTATTTACAATGCAGGGTAATAAGGAAAAAAAGAATGGAGGATTCGCATTTTGTAGTTGGAATATTAGGGGTGCGAATGATCCAATTAAAAGGGGCAAGATTATGGCACAGTTAAAATCTTTAAATGTGGACATAGCTTTTCTGCAAGAAACGCATACGAAACTACAAACACAGATGCGACTAAAGGCAAACTGGATAGGCCAAACGTATTACTCGTCATTTAATGCTAAAGCTAGAGGAACGGCTATTATTATTCGGAAAGGTATACCATTTATATTACAGAACACTATATCTGATAAAGAAGGAAGGTACACCATAGTGGCGGGAGAAATTTATTCTACACCACTGACTTTGAGGTAGAGTGGCAGTATTTATATTTAGTACTCCAAAAATTCAATATGGGAGATAATTTTATTAGTTGGGTGAAATTATTATATGATAAACCAATGGCAAGAATATTAACTAATAATATGTTGTCTCAAAAATTCCAATTATCACGAGGCAAGGATGTGTTTTATCACCCCTGCTATTTGCCCTTATGATAGAGCCTTTGGCTGAAAGGATAAGAACACATCCGAATATTCAGGGATACAGTACTAAGGACTCTAATAATAAAATGTCATTATATGCTGATGATATACTTATATATATTAGAAATTCAAAAACGAGTATCCCGAATTTACTAAACGTAATAGAGGAATTTGGCTCCTTTTCTGGATATAGAATGAATTGGAATACAAGTGAAATTATGTAATTACAGCCCCAGAAAGCGAATCATCTATTAAAATTTCCATTTAAAATTGCAACGTAAAAATTTATATATTTAGGTATTCAAGTTACTAGAAGATATAAATCGTTATTTAAAGCTAATTTTAGTCCTTTATTAAATAAATTGAATGCTCTGATTAAATGTTGGAAATCGCTCCCACTATCATTAATTGGCAGAATTAATGCTATAAAAATGATAGTTCTATCACAAATAATATATTTATTTCAAACCATACCAATATATATACCAAAATATTTCTTAAAAATACTAGACTCTAATATTACACATTTCATTTGGGACTACAAAGCACATAGAATTAAAATAAATCATCTGTGTAAACCTAAAGATGTAGGGGGACATGCACTGCCTAATTTTTTATATTATTATTGGGCAGTGCATATTAAGAATATCATTTATTGGTTGGACTGCCCCTCTCAACAGATGGAATGGATAAGAATGGAGAAAGATAATTGTTTTCCGTACGATTTAGGAGCGATCCTCTTCTCCTCGATAAAATTGAATAATACATTATATAAGAAGAATCCAATTATACATAATATAATTCGAATTTGGAAACAAATAAAATTAACTTTAAAATTAAGGAACTTATCATCATTAACACCAATAGTGAATAATCCGGTATTTAAACCATTTTTTATGGATAAAACATATAGACAATGGGAAAGATTGGGAATTAAAAAGGTGGGTGACATGTATCAAATGGGAAATGTATTATCATTTCAACACTTAAAATCAAAATTTAATCTGAATAATAACCAATACTTTAAATATTTACAGATATGTGACTTTATAAAAAAATATATGACAAGACTACATAGCATAATGATAGACCCACTGGAAGAAGCAATGAATAATAAGGCCATCTCACAAAAATTAATATCATATTTATATAATAGTATTCTTAATAGAGAATTGCCATCAACAGAGGCAATTAGAGAAGACTGGGAAAATAATTAATGCAACAATTTCTAAAGAAACATGGGAGAGGTATTTGATATATATAGATAAATGTTCGATTAACGCCAGACATAATTTAGTTCAATTTAAAATATTACATAGATTATATTATTCAAAAGATAGGTTGAATAAATTGTATCCAAATATTTCTCCCATCTGTGATAAATGTCTTTCTCAAAATGCCAATATCACACATTCTTTCGTTTCTTGCACAAAACTTCATGGATTTTGGTGTGATATATTTGATATATTTACTAGTTTATTTAAGATAAAAATAGAACCTAATATGGAAACGATTACCTTCGGAGAAATAGGAGACGGAAACAAATTAAATATATCCCAAATTTCATTTTTTAAATTATGGTTTAATTACAGCAAAAAAACTCATACTTAAATTTTGGAAAAATGCTACTATGCCAACACTCAACATGTGGATTGGTAATATGTTGGAAACTGCCCACTTGGAAGAAATGAGACTCCTCCTAATAGACAAACAAGACCAATTCTTAACGAGTTGGTCTCCATTTATTGACCTGGTGGATTCATGTTGGTGCAATAGTATTGTAAAATTAAAACATTCTGGGTTTGGGCGAAAAATGATTAAGAATATAAAAAAAGCATCGACTTGTGGCGAGGGAGAATCTCCTTTCTGCTTCACTTTCTTACTTATTTCTTTTCTTTATCTCACACTCATTAGACTTTTCTTTAATCTTCACTATTTCTTTATTTCTCATTTCATTTTAAAAAATTAAAAAAAAGGAAGTTGTACATAGAATGTTTTAATAATTCTGGGAACCTGTAAAAAGGTACCATCAAAATGTAATGTACTCACTTCTAATAAATAAAATATTTTAAAAAAAGGATAAGAGGGGAATATTTTAGGACCGAGATGAGAAAAACATTTTTCACACAGTTAGTGGTGAATCTCTGGAATTCTCTGCCACAGAAGGTAGTTGAGGCCATTGGCTATATTTAAGAGGAAGTTAAATGTGACCCTTGTGGTGAAAGGTAACAGGGGGTATGGAGAGAAGGCAGGCACAGGATACTGAGTTGGATGATCAGCCATGATCATATTGAATGGCGGTGCATGCTCGAAGGGCCGAATGGCCTACTCCTGCACCTATTTTCTATGTTTCTATGTTTCTATGACAAATGGAACTGTGTAATTTGTGGCCCACGTGAAAACACGTACGATATAGACAGTTCCTTCCCCCAGGGCCTTTTTCCACGTCGTATCTCTTTAAAACACAACATTGGTTCCATATAAGCTTTCAAAACCATTACTCGAAATAGTAGCCACTCACTTTGGCAGCACCTATCCTAAAACGGTACGATGCAGAGAACAATGACATGGCCTCTACCCAAATACGTGAAGTGTTCTATATCTTTAGAAAAGGCACGGTAAAGCAGCTTATAGAACGCCAGAAATCTGGGATCGATCTGACCTCGGGTGTTGTCTGTGTGTGTATGGGGTTTGCACGTTCTGCCGGTGACCCGAGTGGGTTTCCTCAAGGTCTTCCAATTTCCTGAAAAAATGATAAGTTCTTATGTATTAGGTTTACTGTTGTCACATGTACCAAGGTACAGTTTAAAGCTTTGTTTAGCATGCTATCCAAGCAGATCAGATCCAGTCAAACTTAAGGACAATAAGTAGAGCGAACGAGAATATACTGTGTGCAGAATATAGTTCGTAAGTTCATAAGTTAGAGGAGTGGAATTAGGCCATTCGATCAATCAAGTCTACTATGCTATTCAATCGTGGCTGATCTGTCTTTCTCTTTCAACCCCTTTCGCTTGGCTTCTCCCAATAACCCCTGATACCTGTACTAATCAATTAATCATCTAATTAAGCACTTCTTAGCATTGAAACATATTCGTTCCAGATACAAAGTCCAATGTCTGCAATGGGGTAGAGGTGAATTGAACAGAACGCCAGGCTAATGGATGGACCAAAGACAAAATCCAATGTCCCCACTGGGCTACAGATTTATCAGACAGTACCCTAGCTTATGGACGGGTCGTTCAGAAGTATGAAAACAGGCTGGAATAAGCTGTTCCTGAGTGTAGTGGTGCGCGTGTTTAATCTCTGTACCATTCTCGCAAAGGGTGCAGGGAAAGAAAGAAAGAGCGGGGTGAGTGAGTGAGGTCTTTGGATACATGGAATGCCCCTCCTGCTCCACCCTCCTAAACTGCGAGCTTGAACGCTTTAATCTCTGCCAAACGTTTTGTCGTCATGCTTTATTCCGCAATTTACAGTAGTTCATCGCTTACTTGATCAAGGACTTGGCAATTGCTGTTAATCAGATAAGGTGACTTTTGCAGTCGGTGACCTGCTTCACCAGGTATTGCTTGAAATATTTTCCCAGGCTAATATTCAAATTAGGTGGTTGTAAAGAACTGTAGTGGAAGAAAACCAGGGCAAGGATGTTACTTATTCCTGTGCAATGTAGAATGTAGCTTGAGTGGCACGCTTGAGAAGCGGCAGATAGGATAGGTTTATAGTTACGATAATTTATGGGTGTAGGATAGTGCACGAGGTGTTCGCTGATTGACGTGGGCTAAGTGGGCTGAAGGGACTATTTCCACGCTGCATCTATAAATACAATTTTGAAAAAGACAACACTGATACGGTCAAAATAGTGGGGTGAGACTTGTCCTTGTTCTTGATGTGTGCGGAGATCGCTAGTCGGCGTGGACTCGGGGAGCCCAAGAGCCTGTTACAGCGTAACTCTGAACTAATGTAAACTTTACAATTGCTTATAACTCAGAAAAAATATTTTAAAAGTACTGACCTGTGCTCTTTGTAAAAACTCTTCTCAATCGCTGTGTTTAATTCAGTTTATTGATCTGTGTACCCAGGTACAGTGAAAATTGCTGAATGACAATACAGTGTTACAATCGAACAGTTCACAGTGTACAGGTACATGATATAGGCTATAACTTGAATGACATTTAGTGTAAGATAATACCTGTAAAGTTCGATCAAAGTAGTCCAAGTCTCAAATCAAATAGTTAATAGCTCATGACTGCTGTCTAGTTTTTTGGGAGAAAAGATCAGTTGCCTGATAACAGCTGAGAAGAAACAGTTCATGATTCTGGATGTGTGCCTTCTCACACTTCTACACCTTTTGCCCTAAAGATAGACACGAAATGCTGGAGAAACTCAGCGGGATAGGCAACATCTCTCGTTATAAGGAATGGGTGACAAATTGGGTCGATAAACTTATTCAGCCTCTTCTCGAGAGATACTGCCTGTCCCGATGCGTTAATCCGGCATTTTGTGTGTGTCTATCTTCGGTGTGAAACAGCATCTGCATTTCCTTGCTACAAGAAATATTTCGTGTAGTAAGGGAGAGGGGAGAAGAGGGAGTGTCCGGCGTTAGAGTGCTGCTTGATTATGTTGTTGGCCTTGCTGAGGCAGCGTGAGTTGTAAATTGAGTCACTGGAAGGTAGGTGGGTTTCTGTGATGGTCTCAACTGCGTCTACAATTCACTGAAATCTCTTGCGGTTTTGGATGGACACCGATAACATGTTTCATAAGGCGATCAATTTTACCATGCTGAAGTAATTGCCCCCTATCAAATAGAAACACTGCAGCAGATCCCATCAGCAACAGTTCATGAGTACTGATGGGATAATTGAAGATGGCAAATGAAATACGGGGCACAATGTCCTCAGATGATTATCTCAAGTAGAAAAAAATACACAATGTTCAGCCAATATTTTCGCAGGCTCCCTCATTTGCCAAGCTCCAGGCAGTAACGTGGCATGTCGCTAGAGCCAAGTGCAAAGCGAGCATGAAGGCAGGTATCACATACGTAGGAGTCATAGAGTGATACAATGTGTAAATAGGCCCTCAACCTAACTTGCCCACACCGACCAACATGTCCTCAACTATATTAGTCCCAACTCCCACCAGGCCCATATACCTCCAACCTGTCCTGTCTATGTAACAGGCCAATTATTTCTTAAACGTTGCCTGGATAGAGTCTATTGGCTATTAGGAGGAATAGGATATGTTTTAATGATTGTTTTCACTAGAACGTAGGAAGTTGAGGAGTGACCTCGGAAAAGTATTCAAATTTAGGAGAGGTATAGTCAGTCAGAACCTATTTCTCAGAATGGATATTTCAAGAACGATTGGCATAGTTTAAAGGTTTAATTTCGATGAATTTAGTTCAGAGATACTGCGCAGAAACAGCGCCTTCGTCTCCCCATGTCCGTGGCGAACAGCAATCCCTTACAGTAGCACTATCATACACACACTCGGGACATTCGACTATTTCACCAAGCAAATTTGCCTAAAGTTCAACAAGCTGGACCTAGGTGGTTGATATGTTCTTCTTCTGCAGTTGTATAGGGCTCTGGTAAGACAACATGTGGAGTATTGTGTACAGTTTTGGTCTCCAAATTTGAGCAAGGTCATCCGTGTGATTGAGGCAGTGCAGCGTAGTTTCACGAGATTGATCCCTGGGATGGCGGGACTGTCATATGAGGAAAGATTGAAAAGACTAGGCTTGTATTCACTAGAGTTTAGAAGGATGAGGGGATATCTTATAGAAACATATTAAAGTATAAAAGGACTGGAAAAGCTAGATGCAGGAAAAATGTTCCCAATGTTTGGCGAATCCAGAACCAGGGGCCACAGACATAGAATAAAGGGGCCATTTAAGACTGAGGTGAGAAAAAAAACGTTTTCACCCAGAGAGTTGTGAATTTGTGGAAGTCTCTGCTGCAGAGTGCAGTGGAGGCCAAATCACTGGATGGATTTAAGAGATAGTTAGATAGGGCTCTAGGGGCTATGGAAATCAAGGGATATGGGGAGAAGGCAGGATCGGGTTATTGATTGGGGAGGATCAGCCATGATCACAATGAATGACGGTGCTGGCTCGAAGGGCCGAATGGCCTCCTGCACATATTTTCTATGTTTCTATGTTTCTATGTAACTGGCAGCAAATAATAAATTCTGCATCCGCTCGACCGTAGAAGTACTTGCATTTTCTTAACTCGTAGACAGCCAGTAAGTTACATGTTCTCTCATCCTTGTCCAAGTTATAGTGTTGAAGATTAATTGCTTTTGCCGAATGCCACGTTGCAGATGGAGCCAACTTTCTGGTCGGATGGCTGTGAGGCACATAAAAGGCCTGGTTCACACAGCACACATCACCCCGATTCTGACAACGCACCGCGAACATGCCGTGCCTTTGTCTCGTCTTGGTCTTCTTCATTGCAGCCACCAATGTTGGTAAGTCTTCTTCTGAGGAGGTCCCTGGAAATCAAGTATGACCTAGATTGAGTTTGAGCTGTTTATTGCCAATTGTACCGAAGTACAATGGAAATATTTTGTTGCGTGCTAACCAGTCAATGTAAAGATTATACATGATTACAATCGAGCCGTCCACAGTGTGCAGATACATGACAAAGGAAATAACATTTAGTGTAAGATAATGCCAGCAAGTTCTGATCCATGATAGTCCTGCGGTCTCCAATGAGGTAGGCAGTAGATCAGAACTGCCTTCTGGTTGTTGGTAGGATGGTTATTTTGCCTGATAACAGTTGGGAAAGTACTGAACCTGACTCTGGAGGTGAGTGTATTCACACTTCTCTACTTCTTGCCCGATAGAGGAGGGGAGAAAAGGGAGTGGCCGTGTTGCGACACATCCTTGATTATGCAGGCAGCCTTGCCGAGGCAGCGTGAGGTTTAAATGGAGTAAATGGAAGGGAGTTTGGATTTGCGCGAATGTCGGAGCTGCAATTCTCTGTAATTTCTTGTCGTCTTGGATGGAGCTATACCATATCAATAAAATGCTTCATACGAGTTGGGATTGGTGAGAGTTATTGGGGACAGCCGGTTGTGGACGCCAAACCAATGGATAGTTCAATGGCGGAGGTTGACAGAAACTTGACTGATAATTGCATTTCCTACATATATCTATGGGGAAATGGCAAGGTGGTGGAGCATTGCGCTTGTGCTTGAAAAGTGATTAATCACATGATTTATTAAAGACAATAATACCACAATACTGTTTTTTTTACAGATTCAATTCCAGTTAGACACGGAGGTAATGTTTTTCGTTAAGCTTATCTTGCACTTTAGGAAAAACAGAATAATGGGAGGTGGATTTTTAAAAAACATCGGATTGGAAACTCTCTGATTTTAGGATCGAACTTTTAACTGTGGTGCAGTTGGTGGCGTCGCTGTCTCACAGTGAGTTCGATGCTATCCTCGGGTGCTGTCTTTGAGGAGTGTGCACGTTCTCCCTGCAAACAATGCTTATCCTAATCTATTTTTTTCAACAGGTAAATCATACGGTAAAGGTGGCTATGGTAATAACTCTTTTTCTGAATTCGTTCTCCAGTTAGTCCATTGTGCGGGTTTGCGGGTTAATTAACCCTCTGTAAATAGCCGCTTGTATGTACAGATTGGATGAAAGTGTGTGGATAACATAGAAGTAGTGAGCGTTGGTCGGCGTGCAGTTTTGGCCCGAAGGCCTGTTTCCGTGCTGCATCTCTAAACCGAAGTATCCAGCTCCTGTTTCAAGCAACGTTTATGACTTTTTTAAATCGATATATTGATTCGGAAGGGATTAGAGTGCAATGCGGGCAAATGTGGAAATTTGGAGTGCCAAGTGAATATTGTCAGTGGACCCAGTCTCACGGCATCCCGTTAAATACTTTAAGCTGAGATTACAAATAAGGACACAAAGTGCTGGAGTTATTCAGCGGGTCAGGCAGCATCACTGGACAACATGGGTAGGCGACGTTTCAGGTTATATTGAAAAAGGGTTCATTCGCTCCCATGGATTATTTGGTTAAATATGATGAACGATTGACGGCACCGGAGTTTAGAATGGTGAGGGCAACGTCATTGAAACTTATGAAATAATGGAATGCCGAGATAGAATGATCATGGACAGAATGTTTCCATGAGTGGGAGATTATTGAAACAGACGTCACAGCTTCAGAATAAAAGGACGCACTTTTAGAAAGGCGACGAGGATATATTCATTTAGTCCGAGGGTGGGGAATGTGTGGAATTAAATGCCACACATGGCTGTGGGTGCCGAGTCAGTGAATATTTTTACGGCGGAGATTGCTAGATTATTGATTAGCACAAGTGGCACAGGTTACAGACAATAGGCAATCGACAAGAGTTGCAGGAGTAGGCCATTCCTCCCTTCGAGCCAGCACCGCCATTCACTGTGATCATGGCTGATTATCCACAATCAGTACCCCGTTCCTCACTCTTCACCAAATCCCCGACTCCGCTATATTTAAGAGCGCTATGTAACTCTCTCTTGAAAGCATTCAGATAATTGGCCTCCGCTGCCTTCTGAGACAGAGAATTGCACAGTTTCAAAATTCCCCGGGTTAAAAAAGTGTTTCCTCATCTCCGTTCTGAATGGGATACCCCTTATCTTTAAACTGTGGCCTCTGGTTCTGGACTCCCACATAATCGGAAACATATTTCCTGCATCGAGCGTGTCAAATACCTTAATAATCTTATGTGTTCAATATGATCTGCTCTCATTCTTCTAAAATCCAGAGTATACATGTCCAGTCGCTCCATTCGTTCAACATATGACTGCGCCGCCATCCCAGGTATTAACTTCGTGAACCTATGATCCAATCCCAAAACAGAAAGAATGTCCTTCCTCAAATTTGGAGACCGAATCTGCACACTATACTCCAGGGGTGGTCACACTTGGTCCCTGTACAACAGCAGAAAGACCTAATTGCTCCTATACACAAATCCTCTTGTTATGAAGGCCAACATGCCATTAGCTTTCTTCACTGCCTGCTGTTCCTGCATGTTTACTTTCAGTGATTGATGAACAAGGACCCCACAGATTGCAATCCCCCTTTTCCCAACTTGACACCATTCAGATAATAATCTGCCTTCCTGTTTTGCCACGAAATTGGATAACCTCACATGTATCCACATTAAACTGCATCTGCCATACTCTACCCACTCACTGAGGCTGTCCAAGTCATCCTGCATCCTCATATCATCTTCCTCACAGTTCGAACTGCCATCCAGTGTCATCTGGAAATTTGCCCATGTTCCTTTTAATCCCTTCATATATATCATTAATATATATTATAAATAACTGCGGTCCCAGCACCGTGCCTTGCTGTAGGACACTACTCACTGCCGGCAATTCTGAAAATAGTAAGATTAAACGAGAACTTACCAGTGTGAGGTTTGTCCTTTATTTTATGATGAGTTACGTTGGGGGATTACGTGAAGAGCCTGCCAGCCCGCATGCGTGTCAATCTTCAAAGCAGTGGTGTGAAATCACAGATAACAGTTGTTGAACTGAATATAGTAAGATTCGAGAAATTAGAACTACCAGCTGACCTTTATGAGAGAGGGTTTGGAGCGGAGGGCATGTAATCCCTCAACGTAACTCCTCGTAAATTAAAGATCAAACTTCAAACTGGTAAGTTCTCGTTTAATCTTACTATTTTACTTCGGAGTCACGTGAGTGACTACGTGAAGATTTCAAAGCTCTGTGATTTCATGCCGTGGCAAAGAGTCCATGCGTCACACACTGCGTTAGTTGACCACGGAGGAGTGAAATTATAATGCATTCGGACAAGACATGGATTTAAAGCATGCTGATGCTTTATTAAACAAAAATGGGAACATGAAATAATAATAACCCCTAACATCCGGGGTAAATTATGAGACAGAATTTAAAATTTAATTAGCAAGCACCCCCGGTCTGTCAATGGGTTTGTTAAAGAACGTTTGAAAAGTTCTCTCATTTGACCATCCTGCCGCCGCAAGGATGTGGTCGAGTGGAACCTCCAAAACCCTCGCTGCTGATGTTGTTGCAGCCCTGGTGGAGTGAGCTTTAAAAATATCAGTGTCCACACCTGCACAAGCCAAAACCTGTCTTAACAACCTCGAGATGGTATGCACTGATACCCTCTTGTGAGTTTTTTTTATGATTAACAAACACTGCTAGTTCAGTGCCTCTGAGGCTTTTTGTGACCTTAATATATTGTAGTAAATTTGTGACTACACACAACCGAAGATCCACGGGGTATGCCATAAAGTCCAACTTGAGACCCGATGCCCCTGGTCTGCTCTGCTTGACTAAGTCATGCACATATAAAGTTATTTTGTTGGTAGATGTTACCATTCAGTCCAGTCGCAGTTTATGCAACGTCTGGATTCGTTGCGCCGAAACCAGCGCTCTGAGCATAACTACTTTAAAAAGTAATTTCACCAGTGACAAGGATGTAACTGGAACCCACCGCCGAAGGAACGTCAGTACAATGTTCACATCCAATATCTCTGAGTACCTTGACCTGGGGTGATTGGTGTTGAAGATACCCTTCATGAACCGGGATGTCAGTGGGTGAGACCCGACAGCGTGGTGTCCCGACCCCAGTAATAACTATAACGTTAGTACACTCCTGGCACAATTGATTGCACTGTAATCAGTCTTTCATCAAAAAATAGACTGGGCAGAAATTCCAAAACATCTGTCACACGTGCCGTGTCATACGTGATGTAGTACTGTGAGCAGAACGTTTCCCATTTTTTTAATATACGAAATGTATTGCTTCTTGGTGGTATCTTTCCAAGCCGCAGTGATCACGTCCAAAGTTCGCTCCACCAGTCCGAGCCCCAGGAAAGGTCTCCTCAGAGTCTGCAAATCAATAAGTTTATTCGGTCATGTAATGGGTGGCTCTCCCCTGTTAAGGGATGAACCAGCAGATTACTACTTTTGGTAATGGTCACACAAAGCTCTGATATCATTCCCATAACCAATGGGAAGCATTGCTGTGTAGGCCAGTCAAGTATTATCAAAATGCCTGACGCGGAGTCTTGTTGGACATTTTTCAAGATCCGTCTGATGAGGCAAAAGGGGTGGAATAACATAGAAGAATATTGCTCCCCAGTGTAGCGAGAATGCAGCCATCGCCACTGCCCCTGGGTCTGGCTCCCATGCAACATACTTCGGCAATTGCTGATTAAGCCTGGATGCGAATAAATCGATATCCGGCGACCCATACCAGGCAACAATGTCGGCAAACACTTTATGATCCAACATCCATTCGGTGTTGTCATTAAATTTCGGTGACCTGGTGTCCACCACTGTATTGAGCCTACCTGGTAGGTAGGTAGCTGAAATCAAAATGCTTCTTAAAATACACCAGTGCCAAATAAGGTTAGCCAAATTATCACAGGATACCGACTTGATTCCACCCACGTGATTAATATATGCCACCGCTGTGGTGTTGTCAACCTGAAGTTGAACATGCAGATGATGCATATTTGTACAATAAGCCCTCAGCCCTTAGAATGCACCCAAAATCTCTAAATAATTAATACCACGTGACCGAAGCATTGAAGACTCATGCACATCCCATCTGCCATCGCAACTAGAGATGGAATTAGTAGCACCCCAAACTTGAGCTCTAGCATCCGTTTGTAATATACCTGAAGGACTGCTGACTACAATGGTATTGGAGCAATGCCGAATGTTGGTCGTCCACCATTGTAATTCAGAAATAGCATCGGCTGGTATTCGCATAGGTCTGTCAAAATTACGTGCATGATTTTTGAGTGCTTGCTCCTTTGCACGTTGGAAATTTTGATGTTGCAAAGGTCCAAACTGTGCGGCTGGAAATACAGCCACAAATTTGCCAATTACCCTGGCCAATTGTCGAATAGACGGTTGCTCAACAAGCACAAGGTTGTTACAGGTTTCAGTTAATTCTAATTTCTTTCCCCAGGGCAGAGTCACAGACACGTGAACAGAGTTAATAGTAAACCCTAAATAATCAATAACCGGATAAGTGGAAGGTATCAACTTAGATTTATTTGGATGGATGAGAAACCACAATCTCTCAAACAAGAGTTTAGTGGCTGAAACAACCAATTTGGCTAATTTCAGAGTTTTCCCTATGATTAGGATATTATCCAAGTATGCCATGACAATATATTTTTGAGCTCTGAGAAGCGCGTGCCGGTTTTAATATTTTGATAAATAATCTGGGGGCTCAGGTTAACCCATTAGGCAACGCCTTAAACTGCCACAGTTGTCCCATCCAGTTAAACTTCAAATACCTCCGGTGATCCCTGTGAATGGGTACCGAATAGTATGCACCTTGGAGATCGATGCATGCTATAAAGCATCCTTTGGAAATCAGTTTTTGGCAGTAAAGAAGGTTTCCATTTTAAAATGCTTATACTGCACAAAAGCGTTAAGATGAGTCAAATCAAGGTTAAACGGCATCCTCCATCTTTCTTTTTCCTTGTAAATATATTAGAGACAAATTCGTGAGGGTCATGCCTCGACCTCTCAATTACCCCTTTTGAATGCAACTTCTGTATGTTTGCTTGCACATACAAACCTTTCTGCTGTGAAAGAACGAACGTTCGGTTTGGTGCATGTTGTGTGGGTGGTAATGAATTGGGAAAGAACTTAATTTGGAACCCCTGTGTACTGTGCAGTATAAATGGATCTGTTGTTATCGAACTCCATGCATTAAAAAACAAGTGTAATCTCCCACCAACTTGTAAATAGTCCACACACCCCATGTTCCGGAAGAAACCAGACCCACCATCCTCCATGGTTACCAGTGGTTTCGTGGTTATTATTTCTGCCCGAGATTTGGGCGGTAGAGGTGTAGGAGTGCTGGAATGGCGCATCTTCCAAGAAGGCCGGTCTAGGCCTTGGCCTAAAAAAGACCTCTGCCCAGAATATACGGCCTTCGACCTTTCACCAGCTGCAGGAAACCGCTGAGGGATGCATAGGGGTGCTGCCGCCGGAGTTGAGAGGTTTTGCTGTTTGACGGCGCCTTCATCAGCCCGACAGCCTTTGCCTCTTCATCAAGGCCCTTGACCTGTTTTGGTCAGTTTTCTCCGAAAAGGAGACTCGGCGGCTGAACGTTGCTGGCTTTACAGAACCCCGCAAATTTGGGGTTCAGGGCAGGTCGGATGGCACTTATCCGGAAACAATTGATCTCAAAATGTGCAATGCACATCAGTGCCAGGGCATACTGTTGCTCATCCGACAACGGCCCACCATCCACGGACCTGGCAAACGCCGTTATGCCCGAAGCCAGTAATTTGAGGATTTTCTGGATTTTTACTTCTTGGGACCTGATGCCCCCTCCAATATATTCCCAAATCGAGTTATTTACTGACGGTACGTTTAGCGAAGCACAGTTCGCAGGTGCTTTGTATTTTGCAGCTGTATCTGTCATCACCTGCTCCTGCAGCTGGTGGGAGGTGAGGTAGTTAATACTTGCAGCCAGCTCCTCCTGTAACGGCTGTCCCGTTTGCGAGGGTATCACGGATTTGGAAGCTATGGCAGGCAAATCCTGTGCTTCGTGCACCCCATGCATACTAGTATGTTCTTCAGCCATTCCACCGAATTCGGAGTCTGCCCAGTACTGACTCCGTACGCTCCCCTCCGCGGAGACCGAGTCATTATGCAGCCCTGAACCAGGCGCCGCCGTGTGCCTCCGAGGAGACCCGCGCTGACATAACTCCGCTTGTTGGAGCATATCATGATGGAGTATATTTTCCATTAGATGCTCCATCCGGGATAAACGTCCTAGGACGCTATCCACTGTTGGAGGCGAGTCCTTCTGGCCAGACTCGTCCGAGTTCACAAGCCTATCCGTCTTACTTTTGGCTTTACCCCCTTTCTGGGGAACCACATCGGATTCGAGCGGTACTAAGTCGGAAGTCGCTGACCTTACTGTCAGCGACTCGGGTGTGATATCGACCGCCGCCGGCTACCCGTACTTCCGCGGTCCTCCGTAGCCGATTTCCCCGCGGCCCGTTTAGACTAAGCCCTGGACTTTTACATCAAGTTTGGAAATTCACCGTTCTTTCAGCAAAATTTCAGAACAAAGACGACCTCAGAATAAGTGAAACTTAACTGTAGGGCCTTTTTAAAGTTACCGCTGAGCAGCGCGCCTGCCAGCCAGCCGCTGCGCCATGCGTTAGACGATAATGAAGCGCATGCGGGCTGGCGGGCTCCCCACGTAGTCACTCACGTGACTGCGAAGTAAAATACGTATCATATTATCATACTACCTCCTAATGGCTCCATTCCCTCGAGTTTCATTATCAAATCCGGTTGATTACACAACACTAAATCCAAAATTGGCTTCTCCATGGTAGGCTCCAGTACAAGCTGCTCTAAGAATCCTTCTCGGTTCCACTCCACAAACTCCCTTTCTTGCGGTCCAGTACCAACGAGATTTTCTCAGTATACCTGCATGTTGAAATCTCCCATAACAACCGTAGCATTAACTTTGCGACATACCAATTTTTACTCTTGATTTAACTTGCAACCTATATCCAGGCTATTGTTTGGGGGCCTGTAGATAACTCCCATTGGGTCTTTTAACTCGGACAATTCCTCAGTTGTATCCATACTGACTCTACATCTGCTGATTCCATGTCACACCTCGCAAGGGATTGAATTTCATTCCTACCAACAGAACTACCCACCCCCTCTGCCCACATGTCTGTCTTTTCGATAGGTCGTATAACCCTAAATATTCATATGCCAGCTCTGGTCCTCATTCAGCCACTTCTCTGTGATTCCCAAAAATCATACTTGTCTATTTCTAACTGAATATCAAGTTCATCAACTTTATTTATTATACTTCGTGCATTAATGCATTGTACTTTTAACGCAGCAGGTCAGGGAGCATCTCTGGGGAACATGGACATATTCTACCGGGTGGCGCTTGGATGGCAGCCTCGCCTCCAGGTTGTCTGTCCTCTTCGTCTATTTTTTAAAATTTTTATTGTGTTTAAAATGTATGTGTTAATGTTCTCTGGTTTGTTTTATGTGGGGAGTGGGCAGGGGGAAGTGGATCGCGGCCTAACATCGTGGAGCTGGAGGCGTTGCTCGTGGCTGAATTTGAGCCCCACCGCTAGGCGTGGACTTACCATATGAGCCGATTCCTTGCCTGTAATCGACGCTCCAACCGTAGCCTGCGGACTTTAACATCATGTAGATCGCAGTCTCGGATTTGGGACCTACGTCGGGAAGCTCCTCAATCCGCACGACGATGGACTTGCCCCGACCCAGGGTATATCAGCGGGGGAGCTGAGATTTCCGCTCGATGCAGGAGCACGATCGCCCCGAGGAGGAGGCCCGCCGCCGAGTACGGGAGTAACAACGTCCCGTCAACTGAAGGTTAGAGTCTCCCGACCGCCGCAGAACAAAGAAGGGAGAGATTTAATGTGTTTTCGCCTTCCTACATAATGAGGAATGCGGAGTCACTGTGGTGGATGTTCATTTTAAAATGTATTTAGTGTGTTCTGTTGCTTTTGATTGGTATGACTGTATCGTAAATCAAATTCCACGTATGTTGCTAAACATATTTGGCTAATAAAGTATGTTTATGATTATGATTTTGATTATGATTATGATGTTTCGGGTCATATTGAAGAAATGTCCCGACCTAAAACGTCACCTATCCATGTTATCCATAGATGATGCCTGACCCGCTGAATTACTGCAGCATTTATGTTCTAACGTGTTAGGAATCATCGGGATCATATCAGGGACTTGCTGAGATTAATGGTCCGATTTAGCCCAAGGTTTATTGAAGATTGCATCTGGCTGAGTTAAAATGTTCGCTTCGCACTTACCGTATACAATATTCATGGCAATCTGCTTTTCCCACAGCGTACTCGCCCTATGGATATGATAACTACGGTGAATACGGTAAATCTATTGTGGTCTGGTACTGTTAGGCAGTAGCTCTACAGCTAGACACATGGGGCATTAAGAAGGAAGTTGGAGCACCCAGAGAAAGCCCACACGTTCACAGGGAGAAGGTAGAAATATCACACACACACACACACACACACGCGCGCAGAAGCACCCCACACGCACACACACACTCACAACATCGGACATCAGGAGCGAACTGGGTCTCTGGCGCTGTGAGGCAGCGGATGTATCAGCTCCTCCACTGTGCCACCCTGTAGCTCAACGTCTCGTAACATATCAACTACGGTCTGGAACAGATCAGGGACTGGCTGATAGACTATTATCGGGCAAATGCAGACTGGTGGGATTATTGTAGATGGGGCAGCTTGGTCGGCATGGGCAAGTCGTGCCAGTGGGCATGTTTTCATGCTCTATGAAGCTGTGAATTTATAACTGACAATCCACCTTGACACAAGATTCACCTGTTAAAAGGAAAACACATAGTGTGTGTTACGTTTCTATCCAAATAGTTTCTGCAAACAGTATTCATGCATGTCTGTTGCTCCCACAGGATATACGCCCAGACATGGCGGGCATGGCGGGCATGGCGAGTACGGTGTATATGGTGGACGCGGCTTGTACAGTGGATACGGTCGATACGGCAGGCATGGCGGCTACGCTGGTTATGGCGGGTACGGTGGATACGGCGTGCATGGCAGGCACGGTGGATACGGCGTGCATGGCGGGCACGGTGGATACGGCGTGCATGGCGGGCGCGGTGGATACGGCGTGCATGGCGGGCACGGTGGATACGGCGTGCATGGCGGGCACGGTGGATACGTTCCACACGGAAGATACGGCAGGCCTGGTTGGTACGGTGGATACGTTGGACAAACTGGATACGGCGGGCTTCGCGTGTATGGTGGATACGGTAGACACAGTGGGCACGGCGGGCTTGGCTCGCATGGTGGATACGGTGGATGCCGACATAATGGATATGGTAAATATTCTGCTTCTCTCTTCATGTGGTCGTACAGTAGCGTCGCGAAAAAGATGCAGCCTCACAGGGCCATAAATTGGGGTTCGACCCTGATCTCGGGTGCTGTCAGAACAGATATTGTATGTTGTCCCTGTGAGCGCGTGAGTTTCTTCCGGGTACTCCGATTTTCTCCCACGTTACAAAGTCCTGCAGGGTTGAACGTAAATTTGCTTCGGAAAAATTGTAAATTGTCAACAGTGTATAGGATAGTGTTACTGTACGGGGATAACGTTGGTCGGCACAGATTGGAAGAGCCTGTTTGCAAGTTGTATATGAAAAGTCACCTATTCCTTTTCTCCAGAGATGCTGCTTGATCGCTGTTGCTCTAGCACTTTGCGTCCTTCTTAAACTTAAACCTATATCCTCTGGTTCTTGATTACCCTATTTTGAGTAAAAGTCTGTATATCAACCTATCTATTTCCTTCATAATTGTATACGCCTGTAGCAGATCAGTCTTTACCCTCTTGCACTCCAAGGAATATGGTCGTAGCCCGCCCGCGCATTTCCTAAATCTCAAGCCGTCAAGTCCTGGCAACAAACTGGTCAATCGTCTCTGCAGCCATTCCAGCTTAACACCGTCATAGCAGAAGCAGGGTAAATTGTAACCAAAACTGAACACAATATTCCAAGTGTGGCTTCCCCATCTTGTAACAGTTGATGACAAAGTATTCTCACACTGCTGAGTACTTGTAGTATTTATTTTAAATATGTAAATGCTGAAATTATGCCAAGCAATGGGAAATTGAGTTAACGTTTCATTTTGATGACCTGCCGTTAGGAATAGACATCAGCAAGGTAGACGAAACGCTGTCATATTTCCCTCCACCTTCACTCTCAGCAGTTGTTTCAGATACTCACAAATTTAGTGTGAAAAAAACTATCCCGTAAACGTAGTTTAGAGATACAGCATGGAAACGGCCCTTCGGCCCACCGAGACTGTGTCGACCAACGATCCCCGTACCTTAACTAGCATTATCCTACACACCGGGAACACGTTACAATATTGTACTAAAGCCAATTAACCGACAAACTTGTACATCTTTGGCGTGTGGGATCAAACCGGACCACCCGGGAAAACACACGCAGTCTGAGGGAGAATATACAAACTGTACATACAGCACCTGTGGTCGTAAGGTCATAGGTTTGTAAGGGATGGGAGTAGAATTAGGCCATTCGCCCCATCATGTCAACGTCATTCAATCAGGGTTGATCGATCTCTCCTTCCTAACCCCATTCTCCAGCCTTGTCCCCATAACCACGGAACCTGTACTAATCAAGATTATGTCTATCTCTGCCTTAGAAATTTCCACTGATGTCCTCCACAGCTTTCTGTAGCAAAGGATTCTACAGAATCACCACCATTTGACTAAAGACATTTCTCCTCGTCTCCTTCCTAATATAACATCCTTTTATTCTGAGGCTATGCTCTCTAGACCTAGACCCACCCACTAGTGGAAACATAATCACCACATCCACTCTGGCTAAGCCGTTCACTAGTCTGTCTGTTTCATTGAAAACCTTCCTCATTCTTCTAAACTCCTGCGAGTACTGGCCCAGTACTGACAAACGTTCATCATAGATTAACCTACTCCTACTTGGGATCACTCTTTTTAAACCTTCCCTGGAACCTCTCCAGAGCTAACACATCCTTCCTCAAATATGGCACCCGCAACTGCTCAAAATATTCCAAATGTGGCCTTACCAGTATCTTGTAGAGCAACAACATTGCATCCCTGTTTTTGTATTCCAGCCCTTTTGAAATAAATGCAATCATTAAGTTTGTTTTGTTTACTACTGAATCTACTTGCAGATTACCTTTTTGGGAAACTTACTCCAGCACTCCCAAGTCGATTTGCACCTCTGATTTCTGGAATCTCACTCTATTCAGAAAATAGTCTACGCCTTTATTCGTAATTCTAAAATTCCTGACTCCACACTTTGCTGCACTATATTCCATCTGCGACTTCTCTGCCTACTCTCCCAGTCTGCCCAAATCCTTCTGCAGAGTCCCTTATCTCTGCACGCCCTGCCCTCCACCGATGTTCGTATCATCCGTAAACGTTGCCACTAAGGATTCAATCCCCTGGTCCATATCCAGGAACGAAACCGAGTCATTGTCGTGATGAGGCAGCAATTCCACCGCTGCGACACTGATGCCGTACATATCCTTTAAATGTTGCTCATCTGAGTTGAAAGCTATAGCATCTAGCGTCTATTGTTTCTATCGTAAGAAAAAAAAGCTTCTGATTGTCTCCCCTATCTACACCTCTATAATTGTATATGTTTGTATCAGATCTCCCCTCAACCTAAAGGGTTACAGAGAAAACAAACCGTGCTTCTCCAACCGCTTCTTGTAGCCAATTGTCCCTAAACCAGGCATCCTTCTGGTGAACCCACAGCACCCTCTCCAATGCCTTGGAAACGTGTTGCCAGAGCTGGGTGTAATACTCGGCCTAACTAAGGGCGGGACAGTGCCACAGCGGTAGAATTGCTGACATTCAGTTTCAGAGACACTGCTTCAATCCTGGCTAAAGGTGTAGTCTGTACGCTATCCGTACATTCTCCCCGTGATCGCACGAGTTTTCTCATGGTGTTCGGTTTCTTCCCACACTGCAAAGACATGCGAGTTTGTAGGTCAATTGGCTAATGCAAATTGTCCCCTAGTGTGTAGGGAATGGACGCGAAAGTGAGGTCATAGAGAACCAGTATGAATAAGTGATCGATGGTCGCTGTGCACACGGTGGGACAGTGGGTCTGATTCCAATATGTTGCTCTTAACTAAACTAAACTAAAGTCCGGTAAAAGTACATAATGACTTCCGGACTATGGGAGCATTTTAATATTATGATGGTTTTGTATAGTTTATATTATTATTTAATTTAGTTTCGTTTATTACAGGTACAGTGAAAATCTTTAAGATTGTAACGTGCTTTCCGATCAGCCAAAACACAGACATGATTACAATCAAGCCTTCCACATTGTACAGATAGAGGATAAAGTGCCCGATCTAAGAACATACTCTGTTAACATGTGTTTTTTCTCCACAGATACCGCCTGAGCTGTTAAGCTTTGGACATGCTGCATAATACAATAACCCACCAAAATACTACACAATGTTTCCCTTATTTCAAGGACCTGCTAAAACATTAACAAATGGCTGGGTCAGATTAGTAACTGGCAGAGAGATTGAGGATCCGTCTTATCCCAAGATTCCATAGTTAAAAAATAAACTGCATCCGACCGAATGGAAATGTTCATTTCTGAATGAATTCCTGCAAACATTATTCACACCAATATGTTCTTCCCACAGGAGGGTCTTATGGATACGCTAACGGTGGCTACGGTAAATTTATTTTGGCTCAATATATTCTTCATTATATTCCGAACACACGGAAGGACAGGTGACAGTCAATGCTGGAATAATGCAGAACGCCAGAGGACCAGGGTTAATTTTGCATGTCGGCGAACTGCCAGTAGAAACCCCGTTAGTGAAAGGAGTAACATTCCCTCACGATTGGCTGCTCAAGGAAAGAAGGGGAATGTGAACGAAGCAGGAATCAGAGAGTTAAGGCCTGTGCCTTTTGGCCGTTAGAGGGCCGTAAGATGAATCCCAGGGTTCAACAGTGAGCATGTTGAGTTGAGTAGAGGTAAGATCAGCACAGTCGTATTGAGTTGTGTTTAGTTGTGTTGAGTTGTGTTGAGTTGTGTTGAGTTCAGTGTGGTTTGGTTTGGTTTACATTGGTTAGGTTTAGTTTAGTGTCATTCAGCTGAGTGCAGTTTAATGCAGTTTAGTTGAGTTTAGTTTAGTGCATATCAATTTAGATTATTGTAGCACAGTTCAGCTTAATTGGGTAAATCTTAATTTGGTTCAGCTTAGTTTGGTTCAGTTTAGTATAGTGTACATTAGTTTACGAACCTGTAGCTATTACCCACTAATCTCGGAAAAATTCTGGTACACATACACTTTTTCTAAAACCTCCACATCCTTCTTGGATTAAGGTGACCATAACTGAACACAACACACACTAACCAAATTCTTATAAGGCTACATCCTGATTACACTGACTACAGAATGTATTATTAGGTTTCGGAAGGTTTATGGACCGATCCGATAGAAACATAGAAATGTAGAAAATAGGTGCATGAGTAGGCCATTCGGCCCTTCGAACCTGCACAGCCATTCAATATGACCATGGCTGATCATCCAACTCAGTAACCTGTACTGCCTTCTCTCCATACCCCCTGATCCCTTTAGCAACAAGGGCCACATCTAACTCCCTCTTAATATAGCCATTGGACTGGACTCAACTACCTTCTGTGGCAGAGAATTCCAGAGATTCACCACTCTCTGTGTGAAAAATGTTTTCCTCATCTAGTCCTAAAAGATTTCCCCTTTATCCTTAAACTGTGCCACCTTGTCCTGGACTTCCCCTATATCGGGAACAATCTTCCTGCATCTAGCCTGTCCAACCCCTTAAGAATGTTGTAAGTATCTATAAGATCCCCCCTCAATCTTCTAAATTCTAGCGAGTACAAGCCGAGTCTATCCAGTCTTTCTTCATATGAAAGTCCTGACATCCCAGGAATCAGTATGGTGAACCTTCACAGTACTCCCTCTATGGCAATAATGTCTTTCCTCAGATTTGGAGACCAAAAATGTACGCAATACTCCAGGTGTGTTCTCACGAAGACCCTGTACAACTGCAGCAGAATCTCCCTGCTCCTTTACACAAATCCTTTTGCTATGAATGCTAACATACCATTCGCTTTCTTCACTGCCTGCTGCACCTGCATGCATACTTTCAATGACTGGTGTACCATGACACCCAGGTCTCGTTGCATCACCCCTTTTCATAATCGGGCACCATTCAGATAACAGTCTACTTTCCTGTTTTACCACCAAAGTGGATAAGCTCACATTTTCCACATTATACTGCATCTGCCATGCATTTGCCCACTCACCCAGCGTATCCAAGTCACCTTGCAGCTTCCTACCATCCTCCTAACAGCTAACACTGCCCCCCAGCTTCGTGTCATCCGCAAACTTGGAGAAGTTGCATTCCATTCCCTCGTCCAAATCATTAATATATATTGTAAATAGCTGGGGTCCCAGCACTGAGCCTTGCGGTAGCCCACTAGTCACTGCCTGTCATTCTGAAAATGACCCGTTTACTCCAACACTTTGCTTCCTGTTTGCCAGCCAGTTCTCTATCCACATCAATACTGAACCCCCAATACCGTGTGCTTTAAGTTTGTATGCTAATCTCTTATTTGGATCTTGTCTAAAGCCTTCTGAAAGTCCAGATATAACACATCCCCTGATTCTCCCTGATCCACTCCACTAGTTACATCCTCGAAAAATCCTATAAGATTCCTCAGACAAGATTTACCTCTCGTAAATCCATGCTGACTTTGTCCAATGATTTCACCAGTTTGCAAATGTGCTGCTATTCCATCTTTAATAACTGACAAAGATAAAACGTCATCTTTGACTTACATACACCTCAGATGCTAGTTGACCTGTTCAGCGTTTGATATGCTCAGTGTATTTATTCAATAATTCATTAAGATCCTCCCAGTATCCCATGCAATCTGTTTCCATCCCTGTTCAGCGACTTGCCAGACGCCTGCCACTTTTGCAGGCTAAATGAGTGTGTGTTCCACGTATATATATGGAGTGTGTGAGGTTGCAGCTTCGGTTCCAAAATACAAAGGTGCTGCTCCTTGCCTTCTGGCTGCACTTCTCACCCAGCTTCCTCATATTTGGGTACCCTGAGCGTGGGGGACTGGGTAGTTCTAAATATATCCTGGTTGGGTTGCTCCGCCTGGCAAAGCTGGCCAACCGCGAGTCACGGCGCCAGCTGGAAAAGGGGACTGCGCGAGCCGGCTGCCTGATCCTTTTCCGGGGTTACTTCCGCACCCGGGTTGTACTACAGAAGCACTACGATCTGGGCGATTTCCGAGACTGCTGGATAGCTGGGTGGGGGGGGGGTCATTTTAATTAAAGTTGGTAAGTTATTTATATAAGAACATTTGCTTGACGTGTGATGATGTTGGGTTTGTTTCTATTGTTTTGTATTCTACACGTTACGTTAAATACATGATAACATTTATTTTTGTTTTAAGGAAAGGGTTAAGCACTGCGGATGTTGGTTTGAATTGAGTTGCGTTTAGTGTGGTTTGGTTTACTGTGGTTTGTTTTAGTTTAGTTTAGTTTAATTTAGTTTGGTTTAGTTTAGTTTAGTGCAGTACATTGCAGTTTTGTGCAGTTCAATTTAGTGCAGTTCAGTTTGATTACTTTACCTTAGTTTGGTTTAGTGTATTTCCGTTTAGATTATTTCAGTGCAGTTCAGCTGAGTTTGGTTCCGTTTAGTTTAGTTTAGTTTACTAATCTATAGAAAGTATTTACTAATCTAGGAATGTTGGCCTTCTCAACAAGAGGAATAGTGTATAGCAGCAAATAGGTCCTTCTACAGTTGTGCAGGGCCCTGGTAATATCACAGCTGGAGTGTTGTGTGCAGTTTTGGTCTCCATATTTGACGAAAAACATTATTGCTGTTTAGTGAGTGCAGCGTAGGTTCACGAGGTTAATTTCCGGGATGGCGGGCTGTCATGTGGTGAAAGAATGGAGAGGCTGAGCTTGTATACACTTGAATTGCGAAGGATGAGAGGGAATCTTATCGAAACAAATAGGATTATCAAGGGATTTGACACGCTAGAGTCAGGATACATGTTCCGATGTTGGGGAAGTCCAGAACCAGGGGCCACAGTTTAAAAATAAGGAGTAGTCCATATGGAACGGAGATGAGGAAAAACCTTTTTCGCACAGAAAGTTTTGAATCTGTGGAATTATCTTCCTCAGAAGCCAGTGGCCAATTCTCTGGATGTTTTCAAGAGAGAGTTAGAGTTCTTAAAGATAGCGGAGAAGGGATATGGGGAAAGCAGGAACCGGGCACTTATTGTGGATGATTAGCCATGATCGCTGTAAATGGCGGTGCTGACTTGAAGGGCCGAATGTCCGACTCCTGCATCTATTGTCTACTGTCTATTGTCTATATTGAATCATTCTGGTAAACATACACTCTTTCAGAAACATCCACATTCTTCTTGTATTAGGGAGACAATAACTGCATGCAATACACCCTCACCAAATTGCTGTGAGGCTGCATCATGACTTCCCTTACTATGGGATGTATTTTTACTTGGGAATGTTTGGGTCCGATCGGAGAACACACTGTCTCAGACTTTCTTTCTCCAATGATGCCAGTGGACCTGCTCAACGTTTGACCTGTTTATTTATTCAATAATCCACTCAGATCCTGGCATTATAATGGTGTAAAATCCAGTCCTGTAGTTGAAGGATGGTTAAAATATTAGAAATTTGATGTATCAGGGCAGGGACTCATTCAGGAACTCATGAGGGGTCGTTCTCCAAGATTATATAACTAAGAAATAAACTGTATTCGATTGTGTTAACATGTTTTTTTCCGATTTAATACCTGCAAACATTATTCACACCAGTTTGTTTCTCCCACAGGAACGTCAGATGGAGACCATAAAGACGGTAGCTCCGCTGAATTTATTGTGGTTAAATGTATTCTTGATTTTTCTCCAAAAACACTGCCGGGCATGTGACAGTCAATGTTGGAAAAACGTGGAAGGCCAGAGGACCAGGGTTAATGCATCATGTCAGCGATCTGCCAGTTGATAACACGACAGTGAGAGGAACAACAATCCCTCAAGGTTGACTGTTCAATGAGGGAAGGGGTAATAAAGGAGCAGGATTCCGAGGATTAAGCACTGTCCTTTTGTCCGTCAGAGGGCACCGCAATGGAGTACCACCTACGCAGGGATTCGCCCCCTTTACATAGGCGACGTGGGATGGAGCGTACTGCACCTAGGAGTCACATGCAATCTGTTTCTATCCCGGTTCACAAAAAGCCGATGCCACTTTTTCTGGTTAGTTGAGTCTGTTGCACGGATATGGAGAGTGTGTGAGGTTGCATCCATGGGTCCACATCTAAAAGGGTTGCTTATTTCCTTCTGGCAGCATTTCACACCCACCATCCTCATCCTTGTATACCCTGAGCTTAGTGGACTGGGTAGGGCTGAAGGTGCCCTGCTTGGGTTGTTCCTAGGTCTGGCCAAGTTGCCCATCCGCGAGTCACGGCGCCAGGCGGAAGAGGACTCCGCCCGAGCCGGCTCCCCTGCCACATTTCCGGATTACATACGCGCCCGGTACGGACTACACGCTGTCCACGTTCACACTGGGGAATTTCCGGGACAACTGGGCACCGCGTGGTGTGGAATGCATCCTCAATAAGGATGGTAAATTAGTTACTAACGAACATTTGCTTCACTTGTATTATGGTCGTCATTTTGTTCATATTGTATATATATGCTTGTTTGTTTGTTTGATATAGTTTGGTTTGGTATCCTGTAGCTAGTACTCACAAAGCTAGGAATCTTTCGAAAATATCCACTTCCTTCTTGTATTCGGGAAACAATAACTGAACGGAATATACACTAACCAAATTATTGTGAGGCGGCCCCCTGACATTCCTGAATATGGGATGTATTTTAATGTTAGGAAGGTTTGGGTCCTATCCGAGAACATGCTGTCTTAGCCTATCTTTCTACATACATGCGAGTTGGCCTTCTCAGCGTTTGACATGCACCATTTATCCATTCAATAATCTACCCACATCTTGCCATTATAATTGTGCTAATTTGAGTCGGTTACTTCAAAGCTTGTTAACATATTAGCGAAAGTCTGCACCAGGCCAGGGAGTCATGGAGGAACTCATGAGGGGTCGTTCTCCAAGATTCCATAACTAAGCATTAAACTGTATTCAACTGAGTTAAAATAATTATTTCCGAATCAATTCCTGAAAACATTACTCATACCAGTCTGTTCATCCTTTAGGAACGTCAGATGGACACACGAAAGACGGTGGCTACGGTAAATTAATTGTTGTTCAATATATTATTCATTTTATTCTCAAATCAATGAAGAACAGGTGACAGATAATGTTGGAATAACGCAGAAGGTCAGAGGACCAACGTGAATGTTTCATTTAGGCGACCTGCTAGTAGAAACCCCGGCAGTGAGAGGAGATGAATTCCCTCGCAGTTGGCTGAACTTCACACCCACTATCCTCATATGTTAACACTCCGAGCGTCGGGCACTTGGTAGGGCTGAAGATGCCCTGGTTGGGTTGCTCTTAGGCCTGGCCAAGCTGGAGATCCGCGAGTCGTGGTGCCAGGCGGAAGAAGCCTCAGCCAGAATCGGCTGCCTATCCCCTTTCTGTAGTTATGTCCGCGCCTGGAGGTACTAGAGAGGTACTTGCGCTGTTCACCGATATCTTGAGGGATATCCGGGACCGTTATTCCCCTGTCCCACTTAGGAAACCTGAACGGAAACCTCTGGTGACCTTGCCCGCGATCCAAGGTTTCAATCAGGTGGCCGGAGGTTTTGGTCACTCTCTCTAATGATCGAAAGTGGTTTCCGCATGGTCGACGCTTCAACTAGGTAGCATCGATTGTTTCAACAAAATCTAAAGTACTGAAAATAGGTTGCCGTTTGGTCGAAGCCAGTGGAGTGAGGTCGTTATTTACTTACAGGCAGTCGAAGGTCATCACCTTCGCTGACCAGTTTGATTGGCTCATTAGTGTTTTCAGGGCCTAGAAGACCCGCCGGTTGGTAAATTCCCGCTAATTTACTAAACTTTTAAAAATTGTCTCCAATCCTTCTCCCCCTTCTCTCCCCCTCATCTCCCCTTCTCTCCACCTCTCTCCCCCCTTCTCCCCCCTTCTCTCTCCCTTGTCTCCACTTCTCTCCACTTCTCTCCCCTTCTCCCTCCCTTTCTCTCTCCTTCTCTCTCGCCTTCTCCCCCTTCTCTCCCCACCACCCCGTGCTGTCTAAACCACTTACCGTGCTCTGTGGCAGCCGTTTACCTTCTTCTTCACCGCGCAGACAGCGCTCCTCCGCTCTCCGTGTCCCCCACCTTCGTGATGTGTGTGTGTGTGTGTGTGTGTGTGTGTGTGCGTGTGTGCGGTCGGTAGCAAAGATCCAGTAGGATCTTTGGTCGGTAGATGCAGCTCACGCTTCGGTCGATGTGACAGTGAGTTAATGGTACAGTGAGCAAGGGGTACAGTGAGCTAAGGGTACAGTGAGCTGAGGATACAGTGAGATAAGGGTACAGTGAGTTAAGGGTACAGTGAGTTAAGGTTTCAGTGAGTTAAGGGTACGGTGAGTTAAGGGTACAGTGCTTTTTAATAAAGGTACAGTTTAAAGGATTAAAATTTTTATAGTGTGAGTGAGTTGATTTAATTTGGGGGCAAGCCATGTCAGTTGAGATCGTCCCCATGGTTTGCTCACCCTGCAACATGTGGGAGATCAGGGATATGGTCGGTGTCCCTGGTGACTACGTTTGGAGGAAGTGTGTGCAGCTGCAGCTCCTGCCAGACCGCATTGAACGATTGGTGCTGCGGTTGGAATCATACTGGAGCATCCACGATGCTGAGAAAGTCGAGAATAGCACGTGCAGTGAGTTGGTCACAACGCAGGTAACATTTAAGCGGACAGAAAGGGTACGAATGGCCATTAGCCAGCGTAGCAGTAGGCAGATAGTGCAGGAGTCCCCTGCGGTCATCTCCCTCCTAAACAGATATACCATTTTGGATACTGTTGGGGGAGATGGCTCATCAGGGGAAGGCAGCAGCAGCCACGTTCATGGCACCATGGGTTGCTCTGCGGAACAGGAGCGGAGGAAAAAGAATGGAAGGGCTACAGTAATAGGGTTTTCGATTGTAAGGGGAATAGATCGGTGTTTCTGCGGCCGCAAACGAGACTCCATGATTGTATGTTGCCTCCCTGGTGCAAGGGTCAGGGATGGCACTGAACGGGTGCAGAACATTCTGGAGGGGGAGGGTTAACAGCCAGCTGTCGTGGTGCACATTTGCACCAACGATATCGGTAAAAAACGGGATGAGGTCCTACAAGGCGAATTTATGGAGCTAGGAGATAAACTTAAAAGTAGGACCTCAAAGGTCATAATCTCTGGATTGCTACCAGTGCCACGTGCTAGTCAGAGTAGAAATAGGAGGATATTGCAGATGAATACTTGGTTTGAAAAATGGTGCAAGGGGGAGGGATTCAAATTTCTAGGGCATTGGAACAGTTCTGGGGGAGGTGGGACCCGTACAAACAGGACGGTGTGCACCTGGGCTGAAATGGAACCAATGTCCTTGGTGGAGTGTTTGCTAGTGCTATCGGGGAGGATATAAACGATTGTGGCAGGGGGATGTGAGCATGAGCAGAGATACAGAGGGGGTGTAAAATGTGGGTAGAAGCAATAGTTAGCAAGGTGATAAGTGAAAATGGCAGGCAGTAAAATCCAGGGCAAAAATCAAAAAGAGGCACTTCTCAACCTAATTGTACAAGGGGTAAGAGTGTTGTAAAAACAAGCCTGAAGGCTTTGTGTCTCAATGCAAGGAGCATTCGTAATAAGGTGGATGTGTTGAATGTGCAGACAGTTATTAATGAATATGATATAGCTAGGATCACGGAGACATGGATCCAGGGTGACCAAGGCTGGGAGCTGAACATCCAGGGATATTCATTACTCAGGAGTGATAGACAGAAAGGAAAATGAGGTGGGTAGCGTTGCTTGTTAGAGTGTAGATTAACGCAAAATAAAGGAAGGACATTAGCTTGGAGGATGTGGAATCAATATGGGTAGAGCTGCGAAACACTAAGGGGCAGAAAACGCCAGTGGGAGTTGTGTACAGGCCACCTACCAGTAGTAGTGTAGTTGGAGAAGGCATGGAACTGGAAATTAAAATGCGTGCAACAAAGGTAAAACAGTTATAAAGGGTGACTTCAATCTACATATAGATTGGGTGAATCAAATTGGCAGGGGTGCTGAGGATGAGGATTTATTGGAATGTATGCGGGATAGTTTTCTAAACCAACGTAGAAGAACCAACGAGAGAGCAGGCTATTCTAGACTGGGTATTCAGTAATGAGGAAGGGTTAGTTAGCAGTCTTGTTGTGCGTGGCCCCTAGGTCAAGAGTGACCATAATATGGTTGAGTTTTTCATTAGGATGGAGAGGGACATTGTTAATTCAGAAACAAGAGTTCTGAACATAAAGAAAGGTAACTTTGAGGGTTCGAGACGTGAATTGGCCAAGATAGACTGGCAAGTGATTCTTAAAGGGTTGACGGTGGATATGCATTGGAAGGCATTTAAAGTGCATGGATGAACTCCAACAATTGTTCATCACAGTTTGGTTAAAGAATAAACCAGGGAACGTGGCGCATCTGTGGATAACAAGGAAAATCAGGGATAGTATCAAAACAAAAGACGAAGCTTAAAATTAGCCAGACAAAGCAGCCTACCAGAGGACTGGGAGAAATTCAGAGTGCAACAGAGGAGGTCAAAAGGCTTAATTAGGAAAGGGGAAATAGATTATGAAAGAAAACTGGCAGGGGACATAAAAACCGACTGCAAAAGTTTATAGATATGTGAAGAGAAAAAGATTAGTTAAAAAAAATGTAGGTCCCTTGCAGTCAGAAATGGGTGAATTGATCATGGGGAACAAGGACATGGCAGACCAATTGAATAACTACTTTGGTTGTGTCTTCACTGAGGAAGACATAAATAATCTGCCGGAAATAGCAGGTGACCGGGGGTAAAATGAGATGGAGGAACTGAGTGAAATCCAGGTTAGCCGGGAAGTGGTGTTAGGTAAATTGAATGGATTAAAGGCCGATAAATTCCCAGGGCCAGATAGGCTGCATCCCAGATTACTTAAGGAAGTAGCCCCAGAAATAATGGATGTATTGGTGATAATTCTTTCAAAACTCTTTAGATTCTGGAGTAGTTCCTGAGGATTGGAGGGCAGCTAATGTAACCCCACTTTATAAAAAGGGAGGGAGAGAGATAACGGGGAATTACAGACCCGTTAGTATAACATCGGTAGTGGGGAAAATGCTAGTCAGTTACTAAAGATGGGATAGCAGCACATTTGGAAAGTGGTGAAATTATTGGACAAAGTCAGCATGGATTTATGGAAGGAAAATCATGTCTGACGAATCTTATATAATTTTTCGAGGATGTAACTAGTAGAGTGGATAAGGGACAACCAGTGGATGTGTTATATCTGGACTTTCAGAAGGCTTTCGACAAGGTCACACCTAAGAGATTAGTATGCAAACTTAAAGCACACGGTATTGGGGGTTCAGTATTGATGCGGATAGAGAACTGGCTGGCAGACATGAAGCAAAGTGTAGGAGTAAACGGGTCATTTTCAGAATGGCAGGCAGTGACTAGTGGGGTACCGCAAGGCTCAGTAATGGGACACCAGCTATTTACAGTATATATTAATCAACTGGATGAGGAAATTGAATGCAACATCTCCAAGTTTGCGGATGACACGAAGATGGGGTCAGTGTTAGCTGTGAAGAGGATGCTAGGAGGCTGCACGGTGACTTAGATAGGTTGGGTGAGTGGGCAAATGCATGGCAGATGCAGTATAATGTGGATACATGTGAGCTTATCCACTTTGGTTGCAAAAACAGGAAAGCAGACTATTACCTGAATGGTGGCCGAATAGGAAAAGGGGAGATGCAACGAGCCCAAGGTGTCATGGTACACCAGTCATTGAAAGTAGGCATGCAGGTGCAGCAGGTAGTCAAGAAAGCGAATGGTATGTTCGCATTCATAGCAAAAGGATTTGAGTATAAGAGCAGGGAGGTTCTAGTGAAGTTGTACAGTGTCTTGGTGAGGCCACACCTGGAGTATTGCGTACAATTTTGTTCTCCTAATCTGAGGAAAGATATTCTTGCAATAGAGGGAGTGCAGAGAAGGTTCACCAGACTGATTCCTGGGATGGCAGGACTTTCATGTGAAGATAGACTGGATAGACTCGGCGTACTCGCTAGAATTTAGAAGATTGAGGGGGGTTCTTATAGAACCTTACACAATTCTTAAGGGGTTGGACAGGCTAGATGCAGGGAGATTATTCCCGATGTTGGGGAAGTCCAGAACAAGGGGTCACAGTTTAAGGATAAGGGGGAAGTCTTTCAGGACCGAGATGAGCAATCATTTTTTACACAGAGAGTGGTGAATCTGTGGAATTCTCTGCCACAGAAGGTAGTTGGGGCCAGTTCAATTGCTATACTTAAGAAGGATTTAGATGTTGCCCTTGTGGCTAAAGGGATCAGGGGGTATGGAGAGAAGGCAGGTAGAGGATACTGAGTTAGATGATCAGCCCTGATCATAGTGAGTGGCGGGGCAGACTCGAAGTGCCGAATGGCCTACTCCTGCACATATTTTCTATGTTTCTATGTCTATGTTTCTATGATCCAGTTCGAGGATGTACTGGCGAGTGACCAAAACCTCCGGCAGCCTCATGGAAACTTGGATGTGATGTTTCGGTTTGGGACCCTTCTTCAGACTGAAGACCGAAGGAGCACAATCTGATAGAGAAAAGAACTAAGGTTAGGCCGTGGGCATAACAGCCACAGAGTACTGGAGTAACTCAACGGGTCAGGCAGCATCTCTGGAGAACAAAGATGGTGACGGGTACTTACCCTTCTTCAGACCGGAGACTGAAGGAACAAGGTCTGGTGATAGACATAATAACTTGGGTTAGGGTGTGGAGATAAAGGTCACAAAGTGCTGGAGTAACTCAGCAGATCAGGCAGATTATCTGGAGAAATACGGTGAAATTTCCAGAGATGCTTCCTGATCCATAGAGTTAATGCAGCGTTTTGTGTCCTACATTTTTACTGAAGCCAATTAATCTACAAGCCTGTATGTCTTTGGAGTGTTGGTGGAAACCAGAGCACCAGGAGAATCCCGACTATGGGTGCTGTCTATACGGAGTTTGTATGTTCTCCCCGTGACCTTGTGGGTTTTCTCCTGGTGCTCTGGTTTCCTCCCACATCCCAATGATGTACAGGGTACAGAAACCCAAAGATTTAGAACTACAAACGGAGGCGCCGAAACGGAGGCGGCGAAAAGCGGTGCCGAAACGGCAGCGCCGAAACAGCGGTGCCGAAACGGAAGCGCCGAAACGGAGGCGCCGGAATGGCGGCGCCGAAAAGTACCCGACCCGGCTGGATGAGTCTGTGCTCCACGTAGAAAAGGAGTGTGTGAGGTTGCGGCCCCCGTTCCTATATCTAATGGGGCTGCTCCTTGCCTCCTGTCTGCCGTTCACACCCACCATCCTCATATTTTGATACTCTGACCGTCGGGTACTGGGTAGGGCTGAAGATGTTCTGGTTGTGTTGCTCCTAGGCATGGCCAATCTGGTGATCCTCGAGTCGTGGCGCCAGGCGGAAGAAGACCGCACGAGCCTGCTGTCTGTCCCTTTTCTGCGGTTACATCTTTGCCTGGGTGGTACTAGAGAGGGACTACGCGCTGTCCACCGGCACCCTGGGGGGTGTTTCTGGGAACACTGGGCACCACGGTGGTTGGAATGCACCTTTAATTAGGATGGCAAAATAATTATTTAAGAATATTTACTCTACTGGCATTATGACGGTAGGTCTGTGTGTATTGTTTTGTAATCTACATATTATTGAACATAATTGATTACATTTATTATTGGTGAAAGAAAGGAATCAGTACTGCGGATGTGGTTGGAGATCACTTGAGTTGAGTTTCGTGAGGTTTGATTTACAGTTAGTTTAGTTTAGATTACTTTTGTTTAAATTAGTTTAGTTTAGTGCAGTACATTACCGTTTTGTGCAGTTTAGCTTAGTTTAATTCAGCTGTTAGTTGAGTGCATTTGAGTTTAGATTATTTTAGTGCAGTTCAGCTGGGTTTGGTTCAGTTTGATTTTGTTCGGTTTAGTAACCTCTAGCTAGTACACACACATCTAGGAATAATACTTTTAAACAAAAACGGTTTCTAAAATCTCCTCACATCCTTCTTGTATTAGGGAGACCATAACTGAACGCAACATACCCTAACCCAATTACTGTGCGACTACCTCATGCCTTTTCCAACTATGGGATGCATTTTTAGGTTGGGGATGTTAGTACCCGATCTGAGAACATGGTGTGTTGGACTTTCTTTCTCCATAAATACAAGTTCGTCTACTCAGCAATTGACCTGCACTGTTTATGTATTCAATAATCATTCCCACATCTTGCCATTATAATCGTGGAAAATATGAGTCCTTAAGTTTAAAGCTGGATTAAATATTAGCAATTGGCTGGATAGAGCCAAGTAGTCGAAGATGTACCCATGAGGGGTCATTCTCCAATATTCCATAACTAATAAACCACATGTAGTCGACTGGGTTAAAATGTGTGTTTCCTAATAAATTCCTGCAAACATTATTTACACCAGTTTGTTTCTCCACCAGGAACGACAGATAGATACGAAAAAGTCGGTGGCTATGGTAAATTGATTCTTGTTTAATATATTCTTAATTTTATTCCTTAAACACTGAAGAATAGGTCAGTCAATGTTGCAATAACGCACGAGGCCGGCCACTAGGATTAATGTTTCATGTCGGAGACATTCCAATAAAAACCCCGTCAATGAGAGGAGTGGAATTGCCTCACAGTTGGCTGATCGTGGAGGGAAATGGTAGTGAATGCAGCAGGAATCCAAGGATAAAGCTCTGTGCTTTTTATCCGTTTGAGTGGTCCCCAGTGGAGTTCCCTCTACGCAATGATTGTCCCCCTTTCCATGGGGGATGGAGGGCACTACACCGAGGATTCCCATGCAATGTGTTTCTATTCCGGTTCACAGACTCGCCACACAGCTTCCACTTTTGCGTGCTTGATAGTCTGTGTTCCACGTAGAAAAGGAGTGTGTGAGTTTGCAGCCTCGCTTCCAACATCTAAAGTGGCTGCTCCTTACCTCCTTGCTGCCCTTCACACCCACCATCCTCATATTTTGATACTATGAACGTCGGACACTGGGTAGGGCGGAAGAAGTCATGGTTGGGTTGTTCCTAGGCATGGCTGATGACCCGCGAGGCGTGGCGCCAGGCGGAAGAATACCGCCAGAGCCGGCAGTCTGCCCCTTGTGTGGGGTTGTGGCTGCTCCTGGGGGCACCACGGGGGTTGTAATGCATCTTTAATAAGGATGGTAAAATAGTTATTTAAGAATATTTACTTAACTGATATTATGGTGGTGGGTCTGTTTGTAAGGTTTTCTAATCTATATATTATTGTAAATAATTGATTACATGTATTATTTGTTAAAGAAAATGGTCAAGTACATCGGATGTGCGTTGAGTTGAGTTTGACAATATACCCTAACCAGATTACTGTGTGGCTGCCTCAAGACTTTTATGACTTGAATTTATTTTTAGGTTGGGAATATTTGGGCCCGATCTGAGAACATGCTGTCTTGGACTTTTTTCTCCATAAATGCGTTAATCTGTTGAGGGTTTGACATTCACTGTTTATTTACTCATTAATCCACCCATGTCATTCCATTATATGTTGAAAATTGAGTTATTTAGTTCAAAGCTGGGGACAATATTAGCAAATGCCTGCATAAGGCCACAGAGTGAAAGACTAACTCATGAGGGGTCATTCTCCAAGATTCCATAACTAAGAGTTAAACTGTTTTCGACTGAGTTAAAATGTTTATTTCCGAATCAATTCCTACAAACATTGTTCAGACCAGTCTTTTTTTCTCCTATAGGAACGTCAGATGGAAACGAAAAAAACGATGGCTACGGTATATTTATTGTTGTTCAATTTAATTTTCGTTTCATTAACAAAACGCTGAAGGATAGTTGACAGTCAATGTTGGAATAACGAAGGGGGCCAGAGGTCCAGGGTTAATGTTTTATTTCGCCGACCTGCCAGTAGAAACCCCGTCAGTGGAATTCCCTCACAATTGGCTGTTCGTGGAGGAAAGGGTTAGTGAATGAAGCAGGAAGCCGACGATTAAGCGCTGTGCATTTTGTCCATGGGACAACCCCCCAGTGGAGTTCCCCCTACGCAGTGATTTCCCCCCTTTGCATCAGGGACCCGGGGTGGAGTGTACTACACCTACGATTCCCATGCAATCTGTTTCTATTCCAGTTCACAGACTCGCCAGACGCCTGCCACTATAGCGGACTTGATGAGTCTGTGTTCCACGTGGAAAAGGAGTGTGTGAGTTTGCAGCCTCGGTTTCAATATCTCAAGGGGTTGGTCCTAGATTTGGCCAAGCTGGTGATCAGCGAGTCGTGGCGCAAGGCGGAAGATGACTGGCCGAGCCGGCTGCCTTTCCCTTTTCTGGGGTTACGTCTGCGCCTCCGACCTAGGGTGTCTGTAGGAGATGTGGGGGCAATCCCGAGGGATGCGCACATTTGGCCGCTTACAACTTGGTGCTTGGGTTCAGATTGCCCAGTCACCTATTGCTTGTGTGGGAAAATGAACCACACCCTCCCTCCACCGGCGGGAGGGTGGGGGTAATTTTCCCACACAAGCCAAGCATCAAGCACCAAGCACCAAGTTGTAGGCGGCGAAGGTGCGCATCCCTCGGGCGGTCCCCAATCTCCCACGGCCACCCTCCACGGGCTGTGGGTCGGGTGGACTGGAGGTGTGGGACAATGATCATCCCTCCACAGTGATGTGATGGACGTGGGGGTCTGGACCAATCGCTGACAAGTCCCGCTCCCCCGGAAACGTCATGTCCTTTAATTGACTTTTCTGTAGAGCGGCATTCGTTTCGTTGGCTTGTAGGCTACGCCGCCTTCCGGGTAGGTTGCGTTTTGAGAGAGCGCCCATTCTGTTAGATTGCATTTAGGCGTCCATCTTTCGATTAGTTGTCGTTTCGGCTTCGTTTCCATTCGATTATTTGGAGTTTCGGCTTAATTTCCATTCGTTTATTTCGCTTCCAATTCTTTGCTTCGGGTTCTCGTCCGTCGGCGCCACGTCCGGGTACGAATAGACAGGGACGATGCGCTATCCACGAGAACCTGTGGGATTTCCGGGACCGCTGGGCACCACGTGGGATGGAATGCATCTTTATTAAGGATGACAAAATAGATATTTAATATTATTTGCTTTGCGTATTATGGCGGAGGGTCTGTTTGTATTGTCTTGGATTCTACAAATTATTGCAAATACTTGATTATATTCATTATTGGTTAATTAACAGGGTCAATTACTGCGTATCTGGGTTCGGTTTAGTTAAGTTTGTGCGGTTTGATTTATTGGTAGTTTAGTTTAGTTTAGATTACTTTGTTAAAATTAGTTTAGTTTAGTGCAGTACGTTAACGGTTTGTGAAGTCGATTTTTAGTTTAATTTAGCAAGTTTAGTAGAATAAATAATTGATTACATTTATTATTGGTAAAAGGAAAGGGTTAAGCACTGTGGATGTGGGTTGAGTTCAGTTGAGTTGAGTTTCGTGTGGGTTGGTTTACAGTTGCTTTAGTTTAACTAAGATTACTTTAGTTTAAATTAGTGTAGTTTAGTGCAATACAGTACCGATTTGTGCAGTTTACTTTAGTATAATTTAGGTTAGTTAATTGAGTGCAATTCAGTTTAGATTATTTTAGTGCAGTTCAGCTGGGTTTGGTTCAGTTTGATATAGTTCGGTTTGGTAACCTGTAGCTAGTACTCACAAATCTAGGATGATTCCGGTAAACATACACTATTTCTAGAATCTACACATCCATCTTGTATTAGGGAGACCATAACTGAACGAAATATGCACTATCCAAATTACTATGCGGCTGCGTCATGACTTTCCGGACTATGGGATGTATTTTTAGGTTGGGAAAGTGTGGGCCCAATCTGAGAACATGCTATCTTAGATTTTCTTTCTCCATCAATGCGTTCATCTGCTGAGCGTTTCACCTGCACTGTTGATTTATTCAATAATCCACCCACATCTTGCAAAATTGAGTCCTTAAGTTCAAGGCTGGTTAAAATATTTGCAACCGGCTGTATCAGGCCAAGGAGTCACAGAGGAACTCATGAGTGGTCATTCTCCAAGATTCCACTGCTAAGTATTAAAGTATTCGACTGAGTTAAAATGTTTATTTCCGAATCAATTGCTGCAAACATTATTCACCCCAGCCTATTTCTCTTACAGTAACGTCACATGGATACGAAAAAGACGGTGGCTACGGTAAATTAATCGTTGTTCAATATATTCTTCATTTTGTTCCAAAAACACGGAAGGATTGGTGACAATCAATTTTTAAGTAACGCAGAAGGCCAGAGTACCAGGGTTAAGGTTTCATATCGGCGACTTGTCAGTAGAAACCCCGTGAGTGAGATGAGTGGAATTCCCTAACAGTTCGCTGTTCCTGGGGAAAAGTGGTAGTGAATTAAGCTCTATGCCCTTTGTCCGTGGGACAGCCCTCCCCCCCTCAGTGGAGTTCCCTCTAAGCAGTGATTGGCCTCCTTCGACCGGGGACTTGAGGCGGAGGGTACTGAACCGACGAGTTCCATGCAATCTGTTTCTATTCCGCTTCACACTCGCCAGATGCCTGCCACTTTTGCGGGCTGGATTAGTCTTTGTTCTTCGTAGAAACGGTGTGTGTGTGTGGTTGCAACCTCGGTTCCAATATCTAAAGGGGCTGTACCTTGCATCCTGGCTGCCCTTCACACCCACCATCTTCATATTTTGATTCTCTGAGCGTCGTGGACATGGTAGGGCTGAAGATGTCCTGGTTGGGTTGCTACGAGGCCTGGCCAAACTGGTGATCCGCGATTCGTGGCGCCAGTTGTTAGAAGACTCCGCCCGATCCGGCTGCATGTCCATTTTCTGTGGTTATCTCTGCACCTGGTTGGTACTAGAGAGGGACTTTGCGCTATCCACGGACACACTGGGGGACTTCAGGGACCGCTGGGTACCACGGGGGGTGGAATACATATTTAATAAGGATGACAAAATAGCTATTTAAGAATATTTTCTTCACGTATTATTGCGGGGGTCTGTTTGTATTGTTTTGTATTCTACATATTATTGTCAACAATTGATTAAATGCATTATTGGTTAAATAAAATGGTCAAGTACTACGGATGTGGGTTGAGCTCACTTGAGTTGAGTTCCGTGTGGTTTGATTTACTGTTAAATTTTGAAGTAACGCAGTTACTTCAAAATTTAGTTTTGTTTTGTTTAGATTACTTTTGATCAGATTAGATTTATTTTGTGCAGTTTCGTGAAGTTTAGTTTAGTTGAATTTAGCTTAGTTTAGTTAACTGCATTTTAGTTTAGATTATTTGAGGGCAGTTCAGCTGGGTTTGGTTCAGTATGTTTAGTTCGGTTTGGTAAACTGACGCCAAATCACAAATCTAGGAACAATCTTTTAAACATACACATTTTCTAATATCTCCACATCCTTTTTGTATTAGGGAGACAATAACTGAACTATATATACACCAATCAAATTACTGTGAGGCTGCATCATGACTTTCCTGACTATGGGATGTATTTTTAGTTTGGGAAGGTTTGGACCCGATCTGAGAACATGCTCTTGGACCTTCGTTCTCCATAAATGCAAGTTGATCTGCTCAGCATTTGACCTGCACTGATTATTTATTTAATAATCCACCCATATCTTGGCATTATAATTGTGCAACATTGAGCTATTTAGTTCAAAGCTGGTTAAAACATTAGCAGATGGCTGTATAAGGCCAGGTAATCAAAGGGAAACTCACCAGGGGTCATTCTCCAAGATTCCATAACCAAGAAATAAACTGTATTCGACTGAGTTAAAATGTTTATTTCCGAATGAATTCCTGCAAACATTTTCACACCAGTATCTTTCTCCTACAGGAACATCAGATGGATACGAGAAAGACGATGGCTACGGTAAATTAAATGTTGATCAATATATTCTTCATTTTATTCCCAATACACTGAAGGACTGGTGACAGTCAATTTTGCAGTAACGCTGAAGGCCAGAGTACCAGGGTTAATGTTTCATATCGGAAACATAGCAGTACCTGGCATATCGGAGACCCCGTCAATGAGAAGAGTGGAATTCCCTTACAGTTGACTGTTAGTGGAGGAAAGAGGTAGTGAATGAAGCAGGAATCAGAGGATTAAGCTCTGGGCCTTTTGTTCGTGGAACGCCACCCAGTGGAGTTCCCTCCACACATTGATTGTCCCGATTTGCATCGGGGACCTGGGATAGAGAATACTACACCGACGAGCCCCATGCAATCAGTTTTCATTCAGCTTCGCAGACTCGTCAAACGCCTACCACTTTTGCGGGCTGGATGAGTTGGTGTTCCACGTAGAGAAGGAGAGTGTGAGGTTGCAGCCTCGATTCCAATATCTAAAGGGGCTGCTCCTTGCATACTGGCTGCCCTTCACACCCTCCATCCTCATGTTTTGATACTCTGAACGTCGAGGACAGTGTAGGGCTGCTGATATCCTGGTTGGGTTGATTCTAGGACTGGCCAAGCTCGTGGTCCGCGGTTTGTGGAACCAGGCGGACGAAGCCTCCGCCCTTTCCGGCTGCCTGTCCCTTTTCTGGGGTTACGTCTGCATCTGGTAGGTATGTTACAAAACTTACCTTCAGTCGCGCTGTAATTCTGCCACTGGCCGTGTACGCGATTTTGGCGCCTTTAAGGGGGGGCGGAGTTAAAACGCGGGTTTCTCTTCCGTTGTCCTGGGAATATTTTGTTGGAGTACAAGCCTTGGCTGACAAAATCGTTCCTACCGGCGTTTTGTGAATTTTTTATTTTTATTAAATCGTCAATGTCAGCGCTACAGTAATTTTAAAAGCAGCTCCTGAAGCGTCAACGCCGATAACGGGGACGGATTTCACACACGGGACAGGTAAACGAAAGTGCTTTCTTTAAATGTATAAAAGTGCTTCTTAAGAAGCCTTTAATTCACATTTTGTCATGCGACACGGTGATTTTATTCCCCGATTAACGGCAGTATTTTTCATGCCAATACGGGGTTAAATTCATCGCAAATCAACGTTCCAAAAGATCGCGTTCCAGTAATCCTCACTCGCAAGATGAATTAAATCCCCATTAATTTACAGGTATTAAACATTCAATTCCTTCCATTTGGCCTGTAAATTCATGAACATTAGATTTAAAAATTATGTTATATTGTGAATTATTGTGTGAATGTTATTTGGACACTTAGGCTATTTAAAAATGTCAATCTATTCTTAAGAAATTGATAGATGTTTAGATCTAGTAATTGAATTTTGTAATTAGCTACAATTAGGTAACTAACTAATTATATGCTTTACTTTCATGTCTTTGAAGTAAGATTGTTTCATATTTGTTTCAGAATGCTTCAATCTATAATACCTGAAAATTTCTTTCAGTTATCATAATTTTTAAGAAAGTTATGGGCTTTTAACTGTCCTCGATCACAGCTTTTGTGTTAAGTCAATGGAAAAGCAATAGGGAACTAGATGCTAATTTCTGAGTATGATAATCGCCATAACTTTTTTTAATACTGAAGATATGAAAGTGAATTAAGTGTCAAATTAAACTTCTTTTTATGCTTTATCTGATGGGATAAATTGCAGACTTTATTTTTAAAATCTCAAAATTTTGTAACATTGCTACATCTGGGTGGTGCTAGAGATCAACTGTGAGCTATCTACGGGCACCCTGGGGAAACTCCGGGACCACTGGGCACCGCGGGGTGTGAAATGTATCTTTAATAAGGATGTAAAAATAGTTATTTAATAATATTAGCTTTACTTGGATTATGGTGGTGGGTTTGATTGCATTCTACATATTATTGTAAATAATTGATTAAATGTATTATTGGTTCAAAAAAGGATCAATCACTGCGGATGTGGCTTGATTTCTGTTGAGTTCAGTTTCATGTGGTATGGTTTACAGTTAGTTGAATTTAGTCTAGATTACTTTTGTTTAAAATAGTATAGTTTAGTGCAGTACATTATCATTTTGTGCAGTTTACTTTATTTTCATAATGCTTAGTGTAGTGGGATGCATTTCGGTTTATGATTATGTTCGTGCAGTTCATCTGGGTTTAGGTTAGTTTGATTCAGTAACCTGTAGCTAGTACTCACAAATATACGAATCATTGTAAGCATACACTATTTCTAATATTTGCACACAATTCTAGTATTAGGGAGAGCATAACTGACGCTATATAGCCGAACCAAATTACTGTGAGGCTGCCTCATGACTTTCCTGACTATGGAATGTATTATTATTTGGGAAGGTTTGGGCCCGATCCAAGAACATGCTGTCTTAGACTTTGTTTCTCTATAAATGCAAGTCGATCGGCTCAGCGTTTGACCGGCAATGTCTATTTATTCAATAATACACCCACATCTTGCCATTATAATGGTGCAAAATTGAGTGATTTAGTTCAAAGCTGGTTAAAATATTAGCAAGTGATTATCCCCCTTTGCATCAGGGACCTGGGGTGGAGGGCACTACACCGACGAGTCCCATGCAATCTGTCTCTATTCCGGTTCACAGACTCGCCAGACGCCTACCACTTTTGCGGACTGGATGAGTGTGTTCCAAGTGGAAAAGGAGTGTGTGAGTTTGCAGCCTCGGTTTCAATATCTAAAGGGGCTGCTCCTAGATTTGGCCAGGCTGGTGATCAGCGAGTCGTGGCACAAGGCGGAAGATGACTCCGCCCGAGCCGGCTGCCTTTCCCTTTCTGGGGTTACGTCTGCGCCTCCGATCTACGGCCCGTGCAAGGTGTCTGTAGGAGATTGGGGGTTGTCCCGAGAGATGCGCACCTTCGGCCGCTAACAACTTGGTGCTTGGGTTCAGATTGCCCAGTCACCTATTGCTTGTGTGGGAAAATTAGCCCCACCCTCCCTCCACCGGCGGGAGGGTGGGGGTCATTTTCCCACACAAGCCAAACATCAAGCACCAAGAACCAAGTTGTATGCGGGCGAAGGTGCGCATTCCACGGGACAGCCCCCACTCTCCCACGGTCACCCTCTGTGGGCTGTGGGTCGGGTGGAGTGGAGGTGTGGGACAATGATCATCCATCCACAGTGATGTGTTGGACGTGGGGGTCTGGACCAATCGCTGACAAATCGCGCCCCCCGGAAACGTCATGTCCGTTATTTGATTTTCTGTAGAGCGGCATTCGGTTCGTTGGCTTGTCGGCGACGCCGCCTTCCGGGTAGGTTGCGTTTTGGCCGAGCGCCCATTCTGTTGGATTGCATTTAGGCGTCCCCCTTTCGGTTAGTTGGCGTTTTCGCTTCGTTTCCATTCGATTATTTGGCGTTTCGGCTTCATTTCCATTCGGATATTTGGCTTCCAATTCTTTGCTTCTGGTTCTCGTCCGTCGGCGCCACGTCCGGGTCCGAATAGAGAGGGACGATGCGCTATCCACGAGCACCTGTGGAATTTCCGGGACCGCTGGGCACCACGTGGGTTGGAATGCATCTTTAATAAGGATGACAAAATAGATATTTAAGAATATTTGCTTTACGTATTATGGCGGGGGGTCTGTTTGTATTGTCTTGGATTCTACAAATTATTGCAAATACTTTATTATATACATTATTGGTTAATGAACAGGGTCAATACTGCGTATCTGAGTTCGGTTTAGTTAGCTTTGTGCGGTTTGATTTATTGTTAGTTTAGTTTAGTTTAGATTACTTTGTTTAAATTAGTTTAGTTTAGTGCAGTACATTAACGGTTTGTGCAGTCGATTTTTAGTTTAATTTAGCTAGTTTAGTTGAATAAATAATTGATTACATTTATTATTGGTAAAAGGAATGGGTTAAGCACTGTGGATGTGGGTTGAGTTCAGTTGAGTTGCGTTTCGTGTGCGTTGGTTTACAGTTGCTTTAGTTTAACTAAGATTACTTTAGTTTAAATTAGTGTAGTTTAGTGCAATACAGTACCGATTTGTGCAGTTTACTTTAGTATAATTTAGGTTAGTTAATTGAGTGCAATTCAGTTTAGATTATTTCAATGCAGTTCAGCTGGGTTTGATTCAGTTTGATATAGTTCGGTTTGGTAACCTGTAGCTAGTACTCACAAATCTAGCATGATTCCGGTAAACATACACTATTTCTAGAATCTCCACATCCATCTTGTATTAGGGAGACCATAACTGAACGAAATATGCACTATCCAAATTACTATGCGGCTGCCTCATGACTTTCCGGACTATGGGATGTATTTTTAGGTTGGGAAAGTGTGGGCCCAATCTGAGAACATGCTATCTTAGATTTTCTTTCTCCATCAATGCGTTCATCTGCTGAGCGTTTCACCTGCACTGTTGATTTATTCAATAATCCACCCACATCTTGTCATTACATTTTGCAAAATTGAGTCCTTTAGTTCAAGGCTGGTTAAAATATTTGCAACCGGCTGTATCAGGCCAAGGAGTCACAGAGGAACTCACGAGTGGTCATTCTCCAAGATTCCACCACTAAGTATTAAAGTATTCGACTGAGTTAAAATGTTTATTTCCGAATCAATTGCTGCAAACATTGTTCACCCCAGCCTATTTCTCCTACAGTAACGTCACATGGATACGAAAAAGACGGTGGCTACGGTAAATTTATCGTTGTTCAATATATTCTTCATTTTGTTCCCAAAACACGGAAGGATTGGTGACAATCAATTTTGAAGTAACGCAGAAGGCCAGAGTACCGGGGTTAAAGTTTCATATCCGCGACTTGTCAGTAGAAACCCCGTGAGTGAGATGAGTGGAATTCCCTAACAGTTGGCTGTTCCTGGGGGAAAGTGGTAGTGAATTAAGCTCTATGCCCTTTGTCCGTGGGACAGCCCTCCCCCCCTCAGTGGAGTTCCCTCTAAGCAGTGATTGGCCCCCTTCGAATCGGGGACTTGAGGCGGAGGGTACTGAACCGACGAGTTCCATGCAATCTGTTTCTATTCCGCTTCACACTCGCCAGATGGCTGCCACTTTTGCGGGCTGGATTAGTCTTTGTTCTTCGTAGAAACGGTGTGTGTGTGTGGTTGCAACCTCGGTTCCAATATCTAAAGGGGCTGTACCTTGCATCCTGGCTGCCCTTCACACCCACCATCTTCATATTTTGATTCTCTGAGCGTCGTGGACATGGTAGGGCTTAAGATGTCCTGGTTGGGTTGCTACAAGGCCTGGCCAAGCTGGTGATCCGCGATTCGTGGCGCCAGTTGGTAGAAGACTCCGCCCGATCCGGCTGCATGTCCATTTTCTGTGGTTATCTCTGCACCTGTTTGGTACTAGAGAGGGACTTTGCGCTATCCACGGACACACTGGGTGACTTCAGGGACCGCTGGGTACCACGGAGGATGGAATACATATTTAATAAGGATGACAAAATAGCTATTTAAGAATACTTTCTTCACGTATTATGGCGGGGGTCTGTTTGTGTTGTTTTGTATTCTACATATTATTGTCAACAATTGATTAAATGCATTATTGGTTAAATAAAATGGTCAAGTACTGCGGATGTGGGTTGAGCTCACTTGAGTTGAGATTCGTGTGGTTTGATTTACTGTTAAATTTTGAAGTAACGCAGTTACTTCAAAATTTAGTTTTGTTTTGTTTAGATTACTTTTGATCAGATTAGATTTATTTTGTGCAGTTTCGTGCAGTTTAGTTTAGTTGAATTTAGCTTAGTTTAGTTAACTGCATTTTAGTTTAGATTATTTGAGTGCAGTTCAGCTGGGTTTGGTTCAGTATGTTTAGTTCGGTTTGGTAAACTGAAGCCAAATCACAAATCTAGGAACAATCTTTTAAACATACACTGTTTCTAATATCTCCACATCCTTTTTGTATTAGGGAGACAATAACTGAACGATATATACACCAATCAAATTACTGTGAGGCTGCATCATGACTTTCCTGACTATGGGATGTATTTTTAGTTTGGGAAGGTTTGGACCCGATCTGAGAACATGCTCTTGGACCTTCGTTCTCCATAAATGCAAGTTGATCTGCTCAGCATTTGACCTGCACTGATTATTTATTTAATAATCCACCCATATCTTGGCATTATAATTGTGCAACATTGAGCTATTTAGTTCAAAGCTGGTTAAAACATTAGCAGATGGCTGTATAAGGCCAGGTAATCAAAGGGAAACTCACCAGGGGTCATTCTACAAGATTCCATAAACAACAAATAAACTGTATTCGACTGAGTTAAAATGTTTATTTCCGAATGAATTCCTGCAAACATGTTCACACCAGTATGTTTCTCCTACAGGAACATCAGATGGATACGAGAAAGACGATGGCTACGGTAAATTAAATGTTGATCAATATATTCTTCATTTTATTCCCAATACACTGAAGGACTGGTGACAGTCAATTTTGCAGTAACGCTGAAGGCCAGAGTACCAGGGTTAATGTTTCATATCGGAGACATAGCAGTACCTGGCATATCGGAGACCCCGTCAATGAGAAGAGTGGAATTCCCTCACAGTTGATTGTTAGTGGAGGAAAGAGGTAGTGAATGAAGCAGGAATCCGAGGATTAAGCTCTGGGCCTTTTGTTCGTGGAACGCCACCCAGTGGAGTTCCCTCCACACATTGATTGTCCCGATTTGCATCGGGGACCTGTGATAGAGAATACTACACCGACGAGCCCCATGCAATCAGTTTCCATTCAGCTTCGCAGACTCGTCAAACGCCTACCACTTTTGCGGGCTGGATGAGTTGGTGTTCCACGTAGAGAAGAAGAGTGTGAGGTTGCAGCCTCGATTCCAATATCTAAAGGGGCTGCTCCTTGCATACTGGCTGCCCTTCACACCCTCCATCCTCATGTTTTGATACTCTGAACGTTGAGGACAGGGTAGGGCTGCTGATATCCTGGTTGGGTTGATTCTAGGACTGGCCAAGCTCGTGGTCCGCGGTTTGTGGAACCAGGCGGACGAAGCCTCCGCCCTTTCCGGCTGCCTGTCCCTTTTCTGGATTTACGTCTGCATCTGGGTGGTGCTAGAGATCGACTGTGAGCTATCTACGGGCACCCTGGGGAAACTCCGGGACCACTGGGCACCGCGGGGTGTGAAATGTATCTTTAATAAGGATGTAAAAATAGTTATTTAATAATATTAGCTTTACTTGGATTATGGTGGTGGGTTTGATTGTATTCTACATATTATTGTAAATAAGTGATTAAATGTATTATTGGTTCAAAAAAAGGATCAATCACTGCGGATGTGGGTTGATTTCTGTTGAGTTCAGTTTCATGTGGTATGGTTTACAGTTAGTTGAATTTAGTCTAGATTACTTTTGTTTAAAATAGTATAGTTTAGTGCAGTACATTATCATTTTGTGCAGTTTACTTTATTTTCATTATGCTTAGTGTAGTGGGATGCATTACGGTTTATGATTATGTTCGTGCAGTTCATCTGGGTTTAGGTTAGTTTGATTCAGTAACCTGTAGCTAGTACTCACAAATATAGGAATCATTGTAAGCATACACTATTTCTAATATCTGCACACAATTCGAGTATTAGGGAGAGCATAACTGACGCTATGTACCCGAACCAAATTACTGTGAGGCTGCCTCATGACTTTCCTGACTATGGAATGTTTATTATTTGGGAAGGTTTGGGCCCGATCCGAGAACATGCTGTCTTAGACCTTGTTTCTCTATAAATGCAAGTCGATCTGCTCAGCGTTTGACCGGCAATGTTTATTAATTCAATAATACACCCACATCTTGCCATTATAATGGTGCAAAATTGAGACATTTAGTTCAAAGCTGGTTAAAATATTAGCAAGTGATTATCCCCCTTTGCATCAGGGACCTGGGGTGGAGGGCACTACACCGACGAGTCCCATGCAATCTGTTTCTATTCCGGTTCACAGACTCGCCAGACGCCTACCACTTTTGAGGACTGGATGAGTGTGTTCCAAGTGGAAAAGAAGTGTGTGAGTTTGCAGCCTCGGTTTCAATATCTAAAGGGGCTGCTCCTAGATTTGGCCAAGCTGGTGATCAGCGAGTCGTGGCACAAGGCGGAAGATGACTCCGCCCGAGCCGGCTGCCTTTCCCTTTCTGGGGATACCTCTGCGCCTCCGATCTACAGCCCGTGCAAGGTGTCTGTAGGAGATTGGGGGTTGTCCCGAGTGATGCGCACCTTCGGCAGCTTACAACTTGGTGCTTGGGTTCAGATTGCCCAGTCACCTATTGCTTGTGTGGGAAAATGACCCCCACCCTCCCTCCACCGGCGGGAGGGTGGGGGTCATTTTCCCACACAAGGCAAACATCAAGCACCAAGAACCAAGTTGTATGCGGGCGAAGGTGCGCATTCCAAGGGACAGCCCCCACTCTCCCACGGTCACCCTCTGTGGGCTGTGGGTCGGGTGGAGTGGAGGTGTGGGACAATGATCATCCATCCACAGTGATGTGATGGACGTGGGGGTCGGGACCAATCGCTGACAAGTCGCGCCCCCCGGAAACGTCATGTCCGTTAATTGATTTTCTGTAGAGCGGCATTCGGTTCGTTGGCTTGTCGGCGACGCCGCCTTCCGGGTAGGTTGCGTTTTGGCCGAGCGCCCATTCTGTTAGATTGCATTTAGGCGTCCCCCTTTCGGTTAGTTGGCGTTTTCGCTTCGTTTCCATTCGATTATTTGGCGTTTCGGCTTCATTTCCATTCGGATATTTGGCTTCCAATTCTTTGCTTCTGGTTCTCGTCCGTCGGCGCCACGTCCGGGTACGAATAGAGAGGGACGATGCGCTATCCACGAGCACCTGTGGAATTTCCGGGACCGCTGGGCACCACGTGGGTTGGAATGCATCTTTAATAAGGATGACAAAATAGATATTTAAGAATATTTGCTTTACGTATTATGGCGGGGGGTCTGTTTGTATTGTCTTGGATTCTATAAATTATTGCAAATACTTGATTATATACATTATTGGTTAATGAACAGGGTCAATACTGCGTATCTGAGTTCGGTTTAGTTAGGTTTGTGCGGTTTGATTTATTGTTAGTTTAGTTTAGTTTAGATTACTTTGTTTAAATTAGTTTTGTTTAGTGCAGTACATTAACGGTTTGTGCAGTCGATTTATAGTTTAATTTAGCTAGTTTAGTTGAATAAATAATTGATTACATTTATTATTGGTAAAAGGAAAGGGTTAAGCACTGTGGATGTGGGTTGAGTTCAGTTGAGTTGCGTTTCGTGTGCGTTGGTTTACAGTTGCTTTAGTTTACCTAAGATTACTTTAGTTTAAATTAGTGTAGTTGAGTACAATACATTACCGATTTGTGCAGTTTACTTTAGTTTAATTTAGTTTAGTTAATTGAGTGCAATTCAATTTAGATTATTTTAGTGCAGTTCAGCTGGGTTTCGTTCAGTTTGATTTAGTTCGGTTTGTTAACCTGTAGATAGTACTCACAAATCTAGGATAATTACGGTAAACATACACTGTTTCTAAAATCTCCACATCCTTCTTGTATTACGGAGACCATAACTGAACGAAATATGCACTATCCAAATTACTGTGCGACTGCCTCATGACTGTCCGGACTATGGGATGTATTTTTAGGTTGGGGAGGTGTGGGCCCAATCTGAGAACATGCTATCTTAGATTTTCTTTCTCCATCGATGCGTTGATCTGCTCAGCGTTTCACCTGCACTGTTGATTTATTCAATATTCCACCCACATGTGGTCATTAAATTGTGGAAAATTGAGTACTTTAGTTCAAGGCTGGTTAAAATATTTGCAACCGGCTGTATCAGGCCAAGGAGTTACTGAGGAACTCATGAGGGGTCATTCTGCAAGATTCCATTACTAAGTATTAAAGTATTCGACTGAGTTAAAATGTTTATTTCCGAATCAATTGCTGCAAACATTATTCACCCCGGCCTATTTCTCCTAAAGTTACGTCAGATGGATACGAAAAAGACGGTGGCTACGGTAAATTAATCGTTTTCAATATATTCTTCATTTTGTTCCCAAAACACGGAAGGATTGGTGACAATCAATTTTGAAGTAACGCAGAAGGCCAGAGTACCAGGGTTAAAGTTTCATATCGGCGACTTGTCAGTAGAAACCCCGTGAGTGAGATGAGTGGAATTCCCTAACAGTTGGCTGTTCCTGTGGGAAAGTGGTAGTGAATTGAGCTCTATGCCCTTTGTCCGTGGGACAGCCCTCCCTCCTCTCAGTGGAGTTCCCTCTAAGCAGTGATTGGCCCCCTTCGAATCGGGGACTTGAGGCGGAGGGTACTGAACCGACGAGTTCCGTGCAATCTGTTTCTATTCCGCTTCACACTCGCCAGATGGCTGCCACTTTTGCGGGCTGGATTAGTCTTTGTTCTTCGTAGAAACGGTGTGTGTGTGTGTGTGGTTGCAACCTCGGTTGCAATATCTAAAGGGGCTGTATCTTGCATCCTGGCTGCCCTTCACACCCACCATCTTCATATTTTGATTCTCTGAGCGTCGTGGACATGGTAGGGCTTAAGATGTCCTGGTTGGGTTGCTACGAGGCCTGGCCAAGCTGGTGATCCGCGATTCGTGGCGCCAGTTGGTAGAAGACTCCGCCCGATCCGGCTGCATGTCCATTTTCTGTGGTTATCTCTGCACCTGTTTGGTACTAGAGAGGGACTTTGCGCTATCCACGGACACACTGGGGGACTTCAGGGACCGCTGGGTACCACGGGGGATGGAATACATATTTAATAAGGATGACAAAATAGCTATTTAAGAATATTTTCTTCACGTATTATGGCGGGGGTCTGTTTGTGTTGTTTTGTATTCTACATATTATTGTCAACAATTGATTAAATGCATTATTGGTTAAGTAAAATGGTCAAGTACTGCGGATGTGGGTTGAGCTCACTTGAGTTGAGATTCGTGTGGTTTGATTTACTGTTATATTTTGAAGTAACGCAGTTACTTCAAAATTTAGTTTTGTTTTGTTTAGATGACTTTTGATCAGATTAGATTTATTTTGTGCAGTTTCGTGCAGTTTAGTTTAGTTGAAGTTAGCTTAGTTTAGTTAACTGCATTTTAGTTTAGATTATTTGAGTGCAGTTCAGCTGGGTTTGGTTCAGTATGTTTAGTTCGGTTTGGTAAACTGAAGCCAAATCACAAATCTAGGAACAATCTTTTAAACATACACTGTTTCTAATATCTCCACATCCTTTTTGTATTAGGGAGACAATAACTGAACGATATATACACCAATCAAATAACTGTGAGGCTGCATCATGACTTTCCTGACTATGGGATGTATTTTTAGTTTGGGAAGGTTTGGACCCGATCTGAGAACATGCTCTTGGACCTTCGTTCTCCATAAATGCAAGTTGATCTGCTCAGCATTTGACCTGCACTGATTATTTATTTAATAATCCACCCATATCTTGGCATTATAATTGTGCAACATTGAGCTATTTAGTTCAAAGCTGGTTAAAACATTAGCAGATGGCTGTATAAGGCCAGGTAATCAAAGGGAAACTCACCAGGGGTCATTCTCCAAGATTCCATAACCAAGAAATAAACTGTATTCGACTGAGTTAAAATGTTTATTTCCGAATGAATTCCTGCAAACATTTTCACACCAGTATCTTTCTCCTACAGGAACATCAGATGGATACGAGAAAGACGATGGCTACGGTAAATTAAATGTTGATCAATATATTCTTCATTTTTTTCCCAATACACTGAAGGACTGGTGACAGTCAATTTTGCAGTAACGCTGAAGGCCAGAGTACCAGGGTTAGTGTTTCATATCGGAGACATAGCAGTACCTGGCATATCGGAGACCCCGTCAATGAGAAGAGTGGAATTCCCTCACAGTTGACTGTTAGTGGAGGAAAGAGGTAGTGAATGAAGCAGGAATCCGAGGATTAAGCTCTGGGCCTTTTGTTCGTGGATCGCCACCCAGTGGAGTTCCCTCCACACATTGATTGTCCCGATTTGCATCGGGGACCTGGGATAGAGAATACTACACCGACGAGCCCCATGCAATCAGTTTTCATTCAGGTTCGCAGACTCGTCAAACGCCTACCACTTTTGCGGGCTGGATGAGTTGGTGTTCCACGTAGAGAAGGAGAGTGTGAGGTTGCAGCCTCGATTCCAATATCTAAAGGGGCTGCTCCTTGCATACTGGCTGCCCTTCACACCCTCCATCCTCATGTTTTGATACTCTGACCGTCGAGGACAGGGTAGGGCTGCTGATATCCTGGTTGGGTTGATTCTAGGACTGGCCAAGCTCGTGGTCCGCGGTTTGTGGAACCAGGCGGACGAAGCCTCCGCCCTTTCCGGCTGCCTGTCCCTTTTCTGGGGTTACGTCTGCATCTGGGTGGTGCTAGAGATCGACTGTGAGCTATCTACGGGCACCCTCGGGAAACTCCGGGACCACTGGGCACCGCGGGGTGTGAAATGTATCTTTAATAAGGATGTAAAAACAGTTATTTAATAATATTAGCTTTACTTGGATTATGGTGGTGGGTTTGATTGTATTCTACATATTATTGTAAATAAGTGATTGAATGTAATATTGGTTCAAAAAAGGATCAATCACTGCGGATGTGGGTTGATTTCTGTTGAGTTCAGTTTCATGTGGTATGGTTTACAGTTAGTTGAATTTAGTCTAGATTACTTTTGTTTAAAATAGTATAGTTTAGTGCAGTACATTATCATTTTGTGCAGTTTACTTTATTTTCATTATGCTTAGTGTAGTGGGATGCATTTCGGTTTATGATTATGTTCGTGCAGTTCATCTGGGTTTAGGTTAGTTTGATTCAGTAACCTGTAGCTAGTACTCACAAATATAGGAATCATTGTAAGCATACACTATTTCTAATATCTGCACACAATTCGAGTATTAGGGAGAGCATAACTGACGCTATATACCCGAACCAAATTACTGTGAGGCTGCCTCATGACTTTCCTGACTATGGAATGTTTATTATTTGGGAAGGTTTGGGCCCGATCCGAGAACATGCTGTCTTAGACTTTGTTTCTCTCTAAATGCAAGTCGATCTGCTCAACGTTTGACCGGCAATGTTTATTAATTCAATAATACACCCACATCTTGCCATTATAATGGTGCAAAATTGAGACATTTAGTTCAAAGCTGGTTAAAATATTAGCAAGTGATTATCCCCCTTTGCATCAGGGACCTGGGGTGGAGGGCACTACACCGACGAGTCCCATGCAATCTGTTTCTATTCCGGTTCACAGACTCGCCAGACGCCTACCACTTTTGAGGACTGGATGAGTGTGTTCCAAGTGGAAAAGAAGTGTGTGAGTTTGCAGCCTCGGTTTCAATATCTAAAGGGGCTGCTCCTAGATTTGGCCAAGCTGGTGATCAGCGAGTCGTGGCACAAGGCGGAAGATGACTCCGCCCGAGCCGCCTGCCTTTCCCTTTCTGGGGTTACCTCTGCGCCTCCGATCTACAGCCCGTGCAAGATGTATGTAGGAGATTGGGTTTGTCCCGAGTGATGCGCACCTTCGGCAGTTTACAACTTGGTGCTTGGGTTCAGATTGCTTGTGTGGGAAAATGACCCCCACCCTCCCTCCACCGGCGGGAGGGTGGGGGTCATTTCCCCACACAAGCCAAACATCAAGCACCAAGAACCAAGTTGTATGCGGGCGAAGGTGCGCATTCCAAGGGACAGCCCCCACTCTCCCACGGTCACCCTCTGTGGGCTGTGGGTCGGGTGGAGTGGAGGTGTGGGACAATGATCATCCATCCACAGTGATGTGATGGACGTGGGGGTCGGGACCAATCGCTGACAAGTCGCGCCCCCCGGAAACGTCATGTCCGTTAATTGATTTTCTGTAGAGCGGCATTCGGTTCGTTGGCTTGTCGGCGACGCCGCCTTCCGGGTAGGTTGCGTTTTGGCCGAGCGCCCATTCTGTTAGATTGCATTTAGGCGTCCCCCTTTCGGTTAGTTGGCGTTTTCGCTTCGTTTCCATTCGATTATTTGGCGTTTCGGCTTCATTTCCATTCGGATATTTGGCTTCCAATTCTTTGCTTCTGGTTCTCGTCCGTCGGCGCCACGTCCGGGTACGAATAGAGAGGGACGATGCGCTATCCACGAGCACCTGTGGAATTTCCGGGACCGCTGGGCACCACGTGGGTTGGAATGCATCTTTAATAAGGTTGACAAAATAGATATTTAAGAATATTTGCTTTACGTATTATGGCGGGGGGTCTGTTTGTATTGTCTTGGATTCTATAAATTATTGCAAATACTTGATTATATACATTATTGGTTAATGAACAGGGTCAATACTGCGTATCTGAGTTCGGTTTAGTTAGGTTTGTGCGGTTTGATTTATTGTTAGTTTAGTTTAGTTTAGATTACTTTGTTTAATTTAGTTTTGTTTAGTGCAGTACATTAACGGTTTGTGCAGTCGATTTTTAGTTTAATTTAGCTAGTTTAGTTGAATAAATAATTGATTACATTTATTATTGGTAAAAGGAAAGGGTTAAGCACTGTGGATGTGGGTTGAGTTCAGTTGAGTTGCGTTTCGTGTGCGTTGGTTTACAGTTGCTTTAGTTTACCTAAGATTACTTTAGTTTAAATTAGTGTAGTTGAGTGCAATACATTACCGATTTGTGCAGTTTACTTTAGTTTAATTTAGTTTCGTTAATTGAGTGCAATTCAATTTAGATTATTTTAGTGCAGTTCAGCTGGGTTTCGTTCAGTTTGATTTAGTTCGGGTTGTTAACCTGTAGATAGTACTCACAAATCTAGGATAATTATGGTAAACATACACTGTTTCTAAAATCTCCACATCCTTCTTGTATTACGGAGACCATAACTGAACGAAATATGCACTATCCAAATTACTGTGCGACTGCCTCATGACTTTCCGGACTATGGGATGTATTTTTAGGTTGGGGAGGTGTGGGCCCAATCTGAGAACATGCTATCTTAGATTTTCTTTCTCCATCGATGCGTTGATCTGCTCAGCCTTTCACTTGCACTGTTGATTTATTCAATATTCCAGCCACATGTTGTCATTAAATTGTGGAAAATTGAGTACTTTAGTTCAAGGCTGGTTAAAATATTTGCAACCGGCTGTATCAGGCCAAGGAGTTACTGAGGAACTCATGAGGGGTCATTCTGCAAGATTCCATTACTAAGTATTAAAGTATTCGACTGAGTTAAAATGTTTATTTCCGAATCAATTGCTGCAAACATTATTCACCCCAGCCTATTTCTCCTAAAGTTACGTCAGATGGATACGAAAAAGACGGTGGCTACGGTAAATTAATCGTTTTCAATATATTCTTCATTTTATTCCCAAAATCACGGAAGGATTGGTGACAATCAATTTTGAAGTAACGCAGAAGGCCAGAGTACCAGGGTTAAAGTTTCATATCGGCCACTTGTCAGTAGAAACCCCGTGAGTGAGATGAGTGGAATTTCCTAACAGTTGGCTGTTCCTGGGGGAAAGTGGTAGTGAGTGAAGCTCTATGCCTTTTGTCCGTGGGACTGCCCCCCCCCTCAGTGGAGTTCCCTCTAAGCAGTGATTTCCCCCCTTTGAATCAGGGACCTGAGGCGGAGGGTACTGAACCGACGAGTTTCATGCAATCTGTTTCTATTTCAGTTCACACTCGCCAGACGCCTGCCACTTTTGCGGGCTGGATTAGTCTTTGTTCTTCGTAGAAACATTAGCAGAATCAACTATTACGCTTATTCCAAAGAAAGATAAAGATCTAGAGGAACCGGGCTCATATATATCTATATCACTTTTAAATACAGATCAGAAAATCCTAGCAAAGACTTTAACCAGAAGACTAAGCAAATATATTAGTAAATTGATAAACCCTGATCAAACGGGGTTTATACCCAAAAGATATTCATTTAATAATTTGAGACGCCTGTTTAATATAATGTACTCACATAAAGTGGAGGAAGAAGACTTATCAGTTATTTCTTTGGACGCAGAGAAAGCATTTGATCAGGTAGAATGGCAGTATTTATATAAATATTACGACAATTTAATATGGGAGAGAACTTTATTGCATGGGTGAAATTATTATATGATAAACCGATGGCAAGAATATTAACTAACAGCATGTTATCTCAAAAATTTCAATTATCAAGGGGTAATAGGCAGGGATGTGCTTTATCACCCCTGCTATTTGCCCTTATGATAGAACCTCTGGCTGAAAGTATAAGAAGCCATCCGAATATTCATGGTTATAATACTAGGGACTCAAATAATAAAATTTCATTGTATGCAGACGATATTCTGTTATATATAACAAATTCACAAACGAGCATACCAAATTTATTAAATTTAATAGAGGAATTTGGGTCCTTTTCTGGATATAGAATAAATTGGAACAAAAGTGAAATTATGACGTTAAAACCTCAAGAATCTACACACTTATTGAAATTCCCCTTTAAAACAGCAACGGAAAAAATTAAATATCTGGGTATTCAGATTACTAGAAAACATAAAGCTTTATTCAACGCCAATTTTATACCCTTAATAAATAAACTTAATATAATGATTACATTTTTGAAAACACTTCCTTTATCATTAATAGGCAGAATAAATGCTATTAAAATGAGCTTTCTACCACAGTTATTATGCCTATTTCAATCTATACCAGTATATGTACCAACATGTAGCAGTATATGTACCAAACTGAATGCTAACATTACTAATTTTGTTTGGGACTATAAATCACATAGAATTAAAAAAGAACATTTATGTAAACCAAAAGATGTCTGGGGACATTCACTCCCAAATTTTTTATATTACTATTGGGCAATACATATTAAGAATATAATTTACTGGTTGGATAGTTCAACCCAACAGACATAATGGATACAAATGGAGAAAGAGGATTGTTATCCTTGTAATATAGGAACAATCCTCTTCTCCCCGAAAAAATGAACAATACAATATATAAGAAAAACCCAATTATACAAGATACAATAAGAATATGGAAACAAATACAATTATCCTTAAAACTAAGAAACCTATCATTGTTAACACCGATAGCGAATAAGCCTTTATTTAAACCATCTATGATGGATAAAATATATAATCAATGGGAAAGTTTAGGAATTAAAAGGATCGGGGATATGTATGAAATGGGAGATTTACTATAATTTCAACAATTACAATTAAAATTTAAATTGAAAAACACTCATTATTTTAAATATTTTCAGATTTGCAATTTCTTGAAGACATACATACAGGGATATCAAAAAATAACTCCTGATTTACTAGAAGAAGTAATGAATATTAAAGCTGATACACAAACATTAATATCATATTTATATAATAGTATCTTAAATACAAATTTACCTGCGACCGAGGTAATTAGAGAAGAGTGGGAACGGGAATTATTAATACAAATTACGAAGGCTACATGGGAAAAGTATTTGACATATTCACAAATGTTCGATTAACGCAAGACATAATCTAATTCAATTTAGAATTTTACATAGATTATATTACTCAAAAACAAGATTAAATAAATGTTATCCAAATATATCCCACATTTGTGATAAATGTTTAACCCAAGACGCAACTATAACACACTCTTTTGTTTCGTGTATAAAACTTCATGGATTTTGGAGTGATATTTTCGAAATGTTCACAAAATTATTTAAGACAAAAATGGAACCCAATAATGAATTGATTATATTTGGGGTAATGGAAGATGGGAACAAATTGAACCAATCTCAAAAATTATTTTAAAATTATGGTTTAATAATAGCAACAAAAATAATATTGAAATTTTGGAAAAAATACACCAATACCAACGCTCAAATTGTGGATTGCAAATATGTTGGATACCGCACATTTTGAGGAAATGCGATTCCTCCTAATAGATAAATTTGACCAATTCATAACGAGTTGGTCTCCATTTGTCGTCTTTTTGGAAACATATGGTGCAACACCAGTGTAAAAGCTAATCCGTGACTGGGTGAGGAATGGGTAAGGTTATAAATACGATCTCCTTACTTCTCTTTTCTTTTTCTTCTCTTTTCTTCTTTTACTCTTTTTCTTCTATTTTCTATTTCTTAACTTTCTTCTTTCACTCTCTATTTTTCTTTTTCACACACTATATATCTCACATTTTTCTATTCTTCATTATCTAACTTCTTTTTCTTTTTCTTCTTTATTACAAAATTAAAAAAATAAGAAGCTGTACTTAAAATGTATTATGAAAATATGATTGTATACAATTGTACTTACTTCTAATTTAAAAAAAAAATAATAAAAAAAAAAAAATAATAAAAAAGAAAAATAAACGGTGTGTGTGTGGTTGCAACATCGGTTCCAATATTTAAAGGGGCTGTACCTTGCATCATGGCTGCCCTTCACACCCACCATCTTCATATTTTGATACTCTGAGCGTCGTGGACTGGGTAGAGCTGAAGATGTCCTGGTTGGGTTGCTACGAGGCCTGGCCAAGCTGGTGATCCGCGATTCGTGGCGCCAGTTGGTAGAAGACTCCGCCCGATCCGGCTGCCTGTCCATTTTCTGTGGTTACCTCTGCACCTGGTTGGTACTAGAGAGGGACTTTGCGCTATCCACGGACACACTGGGGGACGTCAGGGACCGCTGGGTACCACGGGGGATGGAATACATATATATAAGGATGACAAAATAGCTATTTAAGAATATTTTCTTCACGTATTATGGCGGGGGTCTGTTTGTATTGTTTTGTATTCTACATATTATTGTCAACAATTGATTAAATGCATTATTGGTTAAATAAAATGGTCAAGTACTGCGGATCTGGGTTGAGCTCACTTGAGTTGAGTTCCGTGTGGTTTGATTTACTGTTAAATTTTGAAGTAACGCAGTTACTTCAAAATTTAGTTTTGTTTTGTTTAGATTACTTTTGATCAGATTAGATTTATTTTGTGCAGTTTCGTGCAGTTTAGTTTAGTTGAATTTAGCTTAGTTTAGTTAACTGCATTTTAGTTTAGATTATTTGAGTGCAGTTCAGCTGGGTTTGGTTCAGTATGTTTAGTTCGGTTTGGTGAACTGAAGCCAAATCACAAATCTAGGAACAATCTTTTAAACATACACTGTTTCTAATATCTCCACATCCTTTTTGTATTAGGGAGACAATAACTGAACGATATATACACCAATCAAATTACTGTGAGGCTGCATCATGACTTTCCTGACTATGGGATGTATTTTTAGTTTGGGAAGGTTTGGAACCGATCTGAGAACATGCCCTTGGACCTTCGTTCTCCATAAATGCAAGTTGATCTGCTCGGCATTTGACCTGCACTGATTATTTATTTAATAATCGATCCACATCTTGGCATTATAATTGTGCAACATTGAGCTATTTAGTTCAAAGCTGGTTCAAATATCAGCAGATGACTGTATAAGGCAGGAAAATCAAAGGGAAACTCACCATGGGTCATTCTCCAAGATTCCATAACCAAGAAATAATCTGTATTCGACTGAGTTAAAATGTTTATTTACGAATGAATTCCTGCAAACATTTTCACACCAGTATCTTTCTCCTACAGGGACATCAGATGGATACGAAAAAGACGATGGCTACGGTAAATTAATTGTTGATCAATATATTCTTCATTTTATTCCCAATACACCGAAGGACTGCTGACAGACAATTTTGCAGTAACGCTGAAGGCCAGAGTACCAGGGTTAATGTTTCATATCGGAGACATAGCAGTACCTGGCATATCGGAGACCCCGTCAATGAAAGGAGTGGAATTCCCTCACGGTTGACTGTTCGTGGAGGAAAGAGGAAGGGAATGAAGCAGGAATCCGAGGATTAAGCTCTGGGCCTTTTGTTCGTGGAACGCCACCCATTGGAGTTCCCTCCACACATTGATTGTCCCGATTTACATCGGGGACCTGGGATAGAGAATACTACACCGACGAGCCCCATGCAATCAGTTTCCATTCCGCCTCGTAGACTCGTCAAACGCCTGCCACTTTTGCGGGCTGGATAAGTTGGTGTTCCACGTAGAGAAGGAGAGTGTGAGGTTGCAGCTTCGATTCCAATATCTAAAGGGGCTGCTCCTTGCATACTGGCTGCCCTTCACACCCTCCATTCTCATATTTTGATACTCTGAACGTCGAGGACAGGGTAGGGCTGCTGATATGCTGGTTGGGTTGATTCTAGGACTGACCAAGCTCGTGGTCCGCGGTTTGTGGAACCAGGCGGACGAAGCCTCCGCCCTTTCCGGCTGCCTGTCTCTTTTCTGGGGTTACGTCTGCATTTGGGTGGTGCTAGAGATCGACTGTGAGCTATCTACGGGCACCCTGGGGAAACTCCGGGACCATTGGGCACCGCGGGGTGCGAAATGTATCTTTAATAAGGATGTAAAAATAGTTATTTAATAATATTAGCTTTACTTGGAATATGGTGGTGGGTTTGATTGTATTCTACATATTATTGTAAATAATTGATTAAATGTATTATTGGTTCAAAAAAGGATCAATCACTGCGGATGTGGGTTGATTTCTGTTGAGTTCAATTTCATGTGGTATGGTTTACAGTTAGTTGAATGTAGTCTAGATTACTTTTGTTTAAAATAGTATAGTTTAGTGCAGTACATTATCATTTTGTGCAGTTTACTTTATTTTCATTTAGCTTAGTTTAGTGGGATGCATTTCGTTTTAGATTATTTTAGTGCAGTTCAGCTGCGTTTAGGTTAGTTTGATTCAGTAACCTGTATCTAGTACTCACAAATCTATGAATCATTGTAAACATACACTATTTCTAAAATCTGCACACAATTCGTGTATTAGGGAGACCATAACTGACGCAATATACCCGAACCAAATTACTGTGAGGCTGCCTCATCACTTTCCTGACTATGGATTGTATTTTAGTTTGGGAAAGTTTGGGCCCGATCCGAGAACATGCTGTCTTAGACTTTGTTTCCCTATAAATGCAAGTCGATCTGCTCAGCGTTTGACCGGCAATGTTTATTAATTCAATAATACACCCACATATTGCCATTATAATGGTGCACAATTGAGACATTTAGTTCAAATCGGGTTAAAATATTAGCAAGTGATTATCCCCCTTTGCATCAGGGACCTGGGGTGGAGGGCGCTATACCGAGTCCCATGCAATCTGCCGAGTCCCATGCAATCTGTTTCTATTCCGGTTCACAGACTCGCCAGACGCCTGCCACTTTTGCGGACTGGATGAGTGTGTTCCAAGTGGAAAAGGAGTGTGTGAGTTTGCAGGGTCGGTTTTAATATCTAAAGGGGCTGCTCCTAGATTTGACCAAGCTGGTGATCAGCGAGTCGTGGCACAAGGCGGAAGATGACTGCGCCCGAGCCGGCTGCCTTTCCCTTTTCTGGGGTTACGTTTGCGCCTCACATCTACAGCCCGTGGAAGGTGTCTGTAGGAGATTGGGGATTGTCCCGAGTGATGCGCACCTTCGGCCGCTTACAACTTGGTGCTTGGGTTCAGATTGCCCAGTCACCTATTGCTTGTGTGGGAAAATGACCCCCACCCTCCCTCCACCGGCGGGAGGGTGAGGGTCATTTCCCCACACAAGCCAAGCATCAAGCACCAAGAACTAAGTTGTACGCGGGCGAAGGTGCGCATTGCACGGGACAGCCCCCACTCTCCCACGGCCACCCTCTGTGGGCTGTGGGTCGGGTGGAGTGGAGGTGTGGGACAATGATCATCGCTCCACAGTGATGTGATGGACGTGGGGGTCTGGACCAATCGCTGACATGTCCCGCCCCCCGGCAACGTCATGTCCGTTACTTTACTTTTCTGTAGAGCGGCATTCGGTTCGTTGGCTTGTCGGCGACGCCGCCTTCCGGGTGGGTTGCGTTTTGGCCGAGCACCCATTCTGTTAGATTGCATTTAGGCGTCCCCCTTTCGGTTAGTTGGCGTTTTGGCTTCGTTTCCATTCGATTATTTGGCGTTTCGGCTTAATTTCCATTCGGAGATTTGGCTCCCAATTCTTTGCTTCTGGTTCTCGTCCGTCGGCGCCACGTCCGGGTACGAATAGAGAGGGACGATGCGCTATCCACGAGCACCTGTGGGATTGTTGGCAGCGCTGGGCACCAGGTGCGTTGGAATGCATCTTTAATAAGGATGACAAAATAGATATTTAACAATATTTGCTTTACGTATTATGGCGGGGGGTCTGTTTGTATTGTCTTGCATTCTGCAAATTATTGCAAATACTTGATTAATTTCATTATTGGTTAAAGAACAGGGTCAATTACTGCGGATCTGGGTTCAGTTCGGTTTAGTTAATTTGTGCGGTTTGATTTATTGTTAGTTTAGTTTAGTTTAGATTGCTTTGTTTAAATTAGTTTAGTTTAGTGCAGTACATTAACGGTTTGTGCAGTCGATTTTTAGTTTAATTTAGCTAGTTTAGTTGAATAAATAATTGATTACATTTATTATTGGTTAAAGAAAAGAGTTAAGCACTGTGGATGTGGGTTGAGTTCAGTGGAGTTGAGTTTCGTGTGGTTTGGTTTAGAGTTGCTTAAGTTTAGTTAAGATTACATAGTTTAAATTAGTGTAGTTTAGTGCAATACATTATCGATTTGTGCAGTTTACGTTAGTTTAATTTAGCTTCGTTAATATAGTGCAATTCAGTTTAGATTATTTTAGTGCAGTTCAGCTGGTTTTGGTTCAGTTTGATATAGTTCGGTTTGGTAACCTGTAGCTAGTGCTCATAAATTTAGGATAATTCCGGTAAACATACACTGTTTCTAAAACCTCCACATCCTTCTTGTATTAGTGAGACCATAACTGAACGAAATATGCACTATCCAAATTACTGTGCGACTGCCTCATGACCTTCCGGACTATGGGATGTATTTTTAGGTTGGGAAGGTGTGGGCCCAATCTGAGAACATGCTAGCTTAGATTTTCTTTCTTCATCAATGCGTTGATCTGCTCAGCGTTTCACCTGCACTGTTGATTTATTCAATAATCCACCCACATCTTGTCATTAAATTGTTCAAAATTGAGTACTTTAGTTCAAGGCTGGTTAAAATATTTGCAACCGGCTGTATCGGGCCAAGGAGTCACTGAGGAACTCATGAGGGGTCATCTCCAAGATTCCATTACTAAGTATTAAAGTATTCGACTGAGCTAAAATGTTTATTTCCGAATCAATTGCTGCAAACATTATTCACCCCAGCCTATTTCTCCTACAGGAACGTCAGATTATTATGAAAAAGACGGTGGCTACGGTAAATTAATCGCTGTTCAATATATTCTTAATTTTATTCCCAAAGCACTGAAGGATAGGTGACAGTCAATGTTGAAGTAACGCAGAAGGCCAGTGTACCAAGGTTTACGTTTCATATCGCCGACTTGTCAGGGAACACCCCGTGAGTGAGAGGAGTGCAATTCCCTAACAGTTGGCTGTTCCTGGGGGAAAGAGGTAGTGAGTTAAGCTCTGTGCCTTTTGTCCGCGGGACAACCCCCCCCCCTCCTAGTGGAGTTCCCTCTAAGCAGTGATTGTCCCCCTTTGCATCAGTGACCTGGGGTGGAGGGTACTGACCCGACGAGTTCCATGCATGAGTTTCAAATCCGTTTCACACTCGCCAGACGCCTGCCACTTTTGCGGGCTGGATTTGTCTTTGTTCTTCGTAGGAAAGGTGTGTGTGTGGTTGCAACCTCGGTTCCAATATCTAAAGGGGCTGTACCTTGCATCATGGCTGCCCTTCACACCCACCATCTTCATATTTTGATACTCTGAGCGTCGTGGACTGGGTAGGGCTGAAGATGTCCTGGTTGGGTTGCTCCTAGGCCTGACAAAGCTGGTGATCCGCGAGTCGTGGCGCCCGTTGGTAGAAGACTCCGCCCGAGCCTGCTGCCTGTCCATTTTCTGTGGTTACCTCTGCACGTGGTTGGTACTAGAGAGGGACTTTGCGCTATCCACGGACAAACTGGGGGACTTCAGGGACCGCTGGGTACCACGGGGGATGGAATACATATTTAATAAGGATGACAAAATAGCTATTTAAGAATATTTTCTTCACGTATTATGGCGGGGGTCTGTTTGTATTGTTTTGTATTCTACATATTATTGTCAACAATTGATTAAATGCATTATTGGTTAAATAAAATGGTCAAGTACTGCGGATGTGGGTTGAGGTCACTTGAATTGAGTTTCGTGTGGTTTGATTTACTGTTAGTTTAGTTTAGTTTTGTTTAGATTACTTTTGTTCAGATTAGATTAGTTTTGTGCTGTTTCGTGCAGTTTAGTTTAGTTGAATTTAGCTTAGGTTAGTTAACAGCATTTTAGTTTACATTATTTGAGTGCAGTTCAGCTGGGTTTGGTTCAGTATGTTTAGTTCGGTTTGGTAAACTGAAGCCAAATCACAAATCTAGGAACAATCTTTTAAACGTACACTGTTTCTAAAATCTCCACATCCTTTTTGTAATAGGGAGACAATAACTGAACGATACATACACCAATCAAATTACTGTGAGGCTGCATCATGACTTTCCTGACTATGGGATCTATTTTTAGTTTGGGAAGGTTTGGACCCGATCTGAGAACATGCTCTTGGACCTTCGTTCTCCATAAATGCAAGTTGATCTGCTCAGCATTTGACCTGCAATGATTATATATTTAATAATCCACCCGCATCTTGGCATTATAATTGTGCAACATTGAGCTATTTAGTTCAAAGCTGGTTAAAATATTAGCAGATGGCTGTATAAGGCCAGGTAATCAAAGGGAAACTCACCAGGGGTCATTCTCCAAGATTCCATAACCAAGAAATAAATTGTATTCGACTGAGTTAAAATGTTTATTTCCGAATGAATTCCTGCAAACATTTTCACACCAGAATCTTTCTCCTACAGGAACATCAGATGGATACGAAAAAGACGATGGCTACGGTAAATTAATTGTTGATCAATATATTCTTCATTTTATTCCCAATACACTGAAGGACTGGTGACAGTCAATTTTGCAATAACCCTGAAGACCAGAGTGCCAGGATTGATGTTTCATATCGGAGACCTGGCAGTAGGTACCCCGTCAATGAGAGGAGTGGAATTCCCTCACAGTTGGCTGTTCGTGGAGGAAAGGGGTAGTGAATGAAGCAGGAATCCGAGGATTAAGCTCAGGGCCTTTTGTTCGTGGAGAACCACCCTGTGGTGTTCCCTCCACACCGTGATTGTCCCGGTTTGCATCTTAGACCTGGGGTAGTGAATATTACACCGACGAGCCCCATGCAATCTGTTTCTATTCCGCTTCGCAGACTCGTCAAACGCCTGCCACTTTTGCGGGCTTGATGAGTCGGTGTTCCACTTAGAAAAGGAGAGTGTGAGGTTGCAGCCTCGATTCCAATATCTAAAGGGGCTGCTCCTTGCATACTGGCTGCCCTTCACACACTCCATCCTCATCTTTTCATACTCTGAGCGTCGAGGACATAGCAGGGCTGATGATATCCTGGTTGGGTTGATTCTAGGACTGTCCAAGCTCGTGGTCCGCGGTTTGTGGAACCAGGCGGATAAAGCCTCCGCCCTTGCCGGCTGCTTGTCTCTTTTCTGGGGTTACGTCTGCATCTGGGTGGTGCGAGAGAGGGACTGTGCGCTATCTACGGGCACCCTGGGGAAACTCCGGGCCCACTGGGCACCGCGGGGTGTCAAATGTATCTTTAATAAGGATGGATAAATAGTTATTTAATAATATTAGCTTTATTTGGATTATGGTTGTGAGTTTGACTGTATTCTACATATTATTGTAAATAATTGATTAAATGTATTATTTGTTCAAAAAAGGATCAATCACTGCGGATGTGGGTTGATTTCTGTTGAGTTCAGTTTCATGGTTTGGTTTATTGTTAGTTGAATTTATTCTAGATTACTTTTGTTTAAAATAGTATAGTTTGGTGCAGTACATTATCATTTTGTGCAGTTTACTTTAATTTCATTTAGCTTAGTTTAGTGGGATGCATTTCAGTTTAGATTATTTTAGTGCAGTTCAGCTGGGTTTGGGTTAGTTTGATTCAGTAACCTGTAGCTAGAAATCACAAATCTAGGAATTATTGTAAACATACATTATTTCTAAAATCTGCACACAATTCTTGTATTAGGGAGACCATAACTGACGCAATATACCCGAACCAAATGACCGTGAGGCTGCCTCATGACTTTCCTGACTATAGGATGTATTTTAGTTTGGGAATGTTTGGGCCCGATCCGAGAACATGATGTCTTAGGCTTTGTTTATCTATAAATGTAAGTCGATCTGCTTAGCGTTTTACCGGCAATGTTTATTAATTCAATAATACACCCACATCTTGCCATTATAATGGTGCAAAATTGAGACATTTAGTTCAAAGCTGGTTAACATATTAGCAAGTGATTACCCCCCTTTGCATCAGGGACCTGGGGTGGAGGGCACTATACCGAGGAACTCATGGCGCGTCATTCTCCACGATTTTATAACCAATAAATCAACTGTATTCGATTAAGTTAAAATGTATTTTTCCGAATCAATTCCTGCAAACCTTATTCACACCTGTCTGTTTCACCTACAGGAAAGTCAGATGGATATAAGAAAGACAGTGCCTACGGTAAATTATTTGTTGTTCAATATATTCTTCATTTTATTTCCAAAACACTGAATTACAGGTGACAGCCAATGATCGAGTAACGTAGAAGGCCAGTGGAACAAGGTTAATGTGTCATATCGACGACATGGCAGTAGACTACCCACCAGTGAGAGGAACATAATTCACTCACGTCTGGCTTTTTATGGAGGGTAGGGGTTTTGTGAATGAAACAGGGATCCGAGGTTTACGCATTGTGCCTTTAGTCCAGGAAAGGCCCCCCAGTGGAGGTCCCTCGATGCTGGGATTCTCCCCCTTTGAATCGGATACCTGGATGTGGAGAATACTTCACGGATGAGTCCCATGTAATCTGTTTCTATCGTGGTTCACAGACTCGCCAGCCGTCTGCCAGTTTTGCGCGCTGGATGAGTGTGTGTTTCACGTACATGAGGTGTGTGTGAGGTTGCCTCCACTGTTCAAATATTTAAAGGGGCTGCTACTTGCCTTCTGGCTGCATCACACACCCACCATCCTCATATTTGGATACTATGAGCATAGGGGACCGGTTAGGGCTTAAGATGTCCTGGTTGGGTTACTCCTAGGCCAGGCCAAGCTGGCCAATCGCGAATCACGGCGCCAGGCGGATGCGAACTCCGCCCGAGCTTGCTGCATGCCCCTTTTCCGGGGTTACGTACACGACCGCGTGGTACTAGAGAGGAACTACGCGCTGTCCATGGGCACGCTGTTAGATTTCCGGGACCGTTCAGCACCGCGAGGGTGGAATGCATCCTCAGTACGGATGGTAAAATAGTTATTCAAGAATATTTGTTTTATTTCAATTGTGGTGGTGGATTTATTTGTATTGTTTTGTATTCTACATATTAATGTATATAATTAAATAAATATGTTATTGGTTAAGTAAAGTGTGAAGCACTGCGAATGTTGGGGTGAGTTGAGTTGAGTTGAGTTGAGTGTGTTTGGTTTACTGTCGTTTGATTTAGTTTAGTATGTTAGTTTAGTATATTTTCGACTAGTTCAGTCTGGTGCAGTATATAACTGTACATTTAGTTTAGTGCTGTTTAGTTTGGTTTCATTTAGCTTTGTTTAATTTAATGCATGTTAGTTTAGATTGTTTTAGTGCAGTTCAGATTAGTTAGGTTCAGTTTGGATTAGTTTGGTTTAGTAACCTGCAGCCAGTACTCACTAATATATGAGTCATTCTGGGAAACATACACTTTCTAATACTTTCGCATTCTTCTTGTATTAGGGAGACCATAACTTAACACAATACACCCTATTCAAATTGCTGTGAGGCTGCATCAATAATTCTCTGACTACAGGATCTAGTTTTAGTTTGCGAGGATTTGGGCCCAATCCTAAAACACGCTGTCTTAGACTATCTTTCTGTACATATGCCAGTTGACCTGCTCAATTTTTGAACTGCTCTGTTTATTTATTCAATAATCCACAGAGATCCTGCTGTTATATTAGTGCAAAATTGAATCCTATAGTTCAAAGCTAGTTCAAATAACAGTAAATTACTGTATCGGTCTGGACATCCGGTGGCGCTGTTACTAGCGCCCACAGTCTGGTAGTCTTTTGTCTTTTTCGTTACGTTTAAAGTGTGTTTTTTTTGGGGGGGGGGTTTCAGTATTTTATGTGGGGGGAAGATGGTATGGTAAGGGGTCACCGTCCTTCGGTCACTTCCTGACGAGGATGCGACTGTTATCTGAGTCGCGCCCTCGCCCCCCTTCTCGCGGCCTACTAACTGGATTTGCGCGGCCTTTCCTGCCGGACCGGACCAGAGCTTCAGCAGCGGCGGCGAGGCGCTGGAAACATCGCGGAGCGGTGCGGGCTAGGCCTTACCAGGATCGCCACTTGGAACCCCGGAGTGTTGGGCCGCTGCTCATACATCGCGGATCTGTGGGTGCGGAGCTCCCAACGCAGGCGGCGCTGACCTCGACATCGCGGAGTCCTGGGACCTTTTGCCGGTGGTTGCCAGCGCGAATCTCCGCCCAGCGCTGGCCTGTGGACATCGTGAGTCGCGTACTTCGGTGGAAGGTGGCCGATTCAGAGGTCCAGGCCTCTGAGGATGTTCTCCCGATCGACGTCGGGGTTCCATCGTTCTATCGTACCCGGCGAGAGGGGTGAACATCAGGCCGCCCATAGCGGCGACTGCGGGGTGCTCGGGAGGCCCCGACCACGGGTTATCATTGGCGATCATCGGTGAGGAGGCTGACTGGACTTTGCTTCCTTCCCTCACAGTGGGGATCTTTGGCCGCTGTTGGGATGTTTGTGTTGTGGACTACTGTGTTCTGTGTTATTTGTGTTCTTGTATATTATTTATTTATTTATTATTTGTATGGCGAAGGGAAAAATAATTTCGTTTTCTCTTAATTGAAGACAATGACAATAAATTAAATCAAATCAAATGAAATCAAATCATCAGGTCAGGGACTCGTTGATGAAGTTATGAGGGGTCATTCTCCAAGATTCCTTAGATAATAAATAAACTGTAACCGAAAGAGTTAAAATGTTCATTTCTGAATTAAATCCTGCAAACTTTATTCATGCCAGTCTCTTTCTCCAACAGGATACAAACCGTCATCTTGATATGATAACGATGGTGGCAATGGTACATTTATTGTGGTTCAATTTATTCTTCACTGTTTTCACAAAACACTGAGGGACAGGTGACTGTCAATGTTTTCATAATGCAGAAGGCAAGAGGACCAAGTTTAATATTTCATGTCGACGGCCTGCCAGCAGAAACACTGTCAGAGAGCATTCCCTCGCGTTTGACTGTTCATGGAGTGAAGGGATAATAAATTAAGCAGGAATCCCAGCATTCAACACTGCGGATATTGAATTGAGTTTGGTGGAGTTTAGCTGAGTTGAGTTTACATGGGTTGAGTTAAGTTGAGATGAGATAAGTTGACTTTAGTTGAGTTGAGTTGAGTTGAGTTGTGTTGAGTTGTGTAGTGTTGAGTTGAGTTGAGATGAGTTGAGTTGAGTTGAGTTGAGTGTAGTGTAGTGTAGTGGATGGGGTGTTGAGTTACGTTAAGTTAAGTTGGGTTGGGTTGAGTTGGGTTGAAATGAGTTGCGTTGTGTTGGGTCGAATTAGGTTCAGTTGACTTTAAATTTGTTTAGTGTAGTTTAGGTTAGTGTAGTTTAGTACAGTTCAGTTTAGTTTAATATAGTTTGGCTTAATTTAGTGCATTTCTGTTTGGATTATATATGTGCCGTTTAGTTTTGTTTAATGCTGTTCAGATTAGTGCAGTTGAGTTTAGCGCCGTTTGTTTCAGAACAGTTTAGTGCAATTCAACTTAGTTTAACTTAGTGCAGTTCAGTTTAGTTACGTTTAGTGCCGTTCGGTTTGGTGCATTTTAGTTTATTTTATTTTAGTTTAGTGTTGTTATCTTAGATTAATTTAGATTAGTTATACACCATGGCAACGTGCTCTTCCACCCACTGAGTCCGCGCCAACCAACAATCATCCGTTCTCACTACTTATGTTTAACCCAGTTTAATTAACCTACAAACATGCACTTCTTTGAAGTATGGGAGGAAACGAAAGTAACCCAGGGAAAATTCACGCGGTCACAGAGAGAGTGGACAAACTCTGAACAGACAGTACGCGTAGTCAGGGATCGAACCCGGGTCCCTGGCACTCTAAAGCAGTAACTCTACCGCTGCTGTGCTGACGTACAGCATGTCATCAAATGCAATCCTTGCTGGCTGGCTTTCCAGGAAGCGGCAATAAATGTAAGAGAAACACAAGAGCAGAAGCACAAATGGTCTGTCAATTTCTCCTGTCCCGATGAAATGTTACTGTTATGAAAATCTGCAGAATGCCTGACAGACAGCCTACCATTGGCAGAATAGTCTGTACCCATCTCGGTGCACGGTGGCACAGCGGTAGATTTACTGCCTTAGAGCGCCAGAGAAACTGGTTCGATACTGACCACGGGTGCTGTCTGTACGGAGCTCGTGCGTTCTCCCCGTGAGCCACTTAGGTTACCTCCGGGAGTTCCAGATTCCTGCCACATACCAAAGACCTTCAGGTTTGTAGTTTATTTGGCTTGGTATAATTGAAATTATCTCTAGTGTGATTAGTATAGTGTTCGTGTATGGGGTGATCACTGGTTGCTGTGGACTCGGTGGGACGAAGGGCCTGTTTCAGTACCAGATTTAGGCCATTAGTCCCATTATATCTACACGTCATTCAATCATGGCTGATGTATTTTCCGTTTCAACACCAATCTCCTGCCTTCTCCCCATAACCACTGCCACCAGTATTAATGAAGTATCTATCGATCACTGCCTTAAAACTATTCATTGACGTCCTCCACATTCTTCTGTGGCAATGTATACCACATATTCACTGTCCTCTGACTAAATAAAATCCTCCTCATCACCTTCGTAAAGGAACGTCCTTTAATTCTGAAGCTACAACGTCTGGTCCGACACTCACCCACGACTGGAAACATCCTTTCCATATGCACTCCATCCACGTCTTTCTCTCTTCGGCAAGTTGCTCTCGTCCTTTTAATTCCAGCGATTACAGATCCCAGTGACTTCAAATGCTTATCATATGTTAACCCGATCATCCCCATGATCAAGCGTCATCTGGATCTTTTCCAGCGCCAGCACATCCTTCTTGAGATATCGGACCCCAAATTGCTCACAATAATCCAAATGTGGTCTGAATAGTGTCTTAATGAGCCTCAATATTATATGCCTATTTTTATAATATAGTCCTCTCGTAATAAATGTTGGCATTGCGTTTGCATTCATTACTGCGGATACCGAATTGAATTGAATTGAATGGAATTGAATTGAATTGATTTGAAAAATTAAATTAAAAAAAGAAGAATTGAGTTGAATTGATAAAAGATAAAGGAGATGAATATAATTGTAATTAGTTGAAATGAAATGAATTGAATTGTTTTGAGATTAAATGAACTAAACAACATGGAAACAGACAGTTCACCCCATCAAGTCAACGCCGATCATCGATCACCTGTTACACTAGTTCTATGTTTTATCCCACTTTGCCATCCATTCTCCACATATTAGGTGCAATTCACAAATGCTGGATAACTTGAAATAAATCACAACTTTACTGTTATTTTATGTTATTCAACAGAATGGTATATTCTGTATATTGTGGAGTCAGTTGAACCCTGCATTACGTCAGTCAGATTTGTCCAATATAGCACACCTGAGCGCCTGTTTGGTGTGATGCACTTTTCAATGTTCTATGCGGTACAGGGCCATTTGCCTGAGCCGAACATGATGCCAAGTTAAACTAATCACCTCTCTATCCATATGCCTCTATTCCATGGATTTCCATATGCCAATAATAAATCATCTTAAAAACCACTGCCGTATCTACCCCCAGCACCACCACGGGCAGCGGGTTCTAGACGCGCAACACCGCGCAAAGAGCTCAGCCCGCACAACTTTTGTAAGCCCTACGTGGGTGTTCGTCGGAACCTCCAGTTTCCACCCACTCTATAAAGGCGTACATGTTTTTATGTTGTTTGGCTTGGTAGAATTATAAATAGTACCGAGTGATAATATGCGGAGATCGCTGGTCAGCCCGGACGATGGACCAAAGAGTCAGTTTCCGTGCTGTATCTCTAAACTATACTAAACAACGGTAAAGTAATCTAGACTACATACATTTCCACCCAGAGGATAAGAGTGCCGAATGATTACCCTATCTCTGCCGCTCACTTCGATCAACCGATGTTTAAAAGTTAAATGTTTAAGAAGGAACTGCAGATGATGTAAAATCGAAGGTAGACAAAATTACTGGAGAGACTCGGCGGGTGAGGCAGCATCTATGGAGCGAAGGAAACTGCAACGTTTCGGGTCGAAACCCTTCTTCAGTTCTTCACCCGAAACGTTGCCTGGTTCCTTCGCTCCATAGATGCTGCCTCCACCCCCTGAGTTTCTCCAGTTTTTTTGTCTGCCATTAAAAGTATTTTTTTTTTTGCAGGCAAACTGGTCTCTCGGATTGAACTGCGTTGCTGCTATTACTTAGCATGGACCTCATGAAGCCATTTATTGTTCATTCTCACTGTGAATTTGAAAAGACGGCTTAAACACAATCATCTTCGCAAAATAAAAGCTCATATCAATAAAATGTGGGTGCCCGTTTTATTGCAATGTGGAGGGATGCTGGTAAAACAGCATGTCAGGATATTAGGGGGAATGGAGAGAAGGCAGGAGAATGGGGTTAGGAAGGAGAGATACATGAGCCATGATTGAATGGAGAGTAGACTTGATAGGTCGAATGGCCTAATTCAGTCCCATCGATTATGAAAACAACGCGTTCCTTGCATTCATTTCACAGCCCCCCCACCCCCCCAATCTCGCTTCCATTGATTCACTTTATACCTCACGCTGCCTAGGCAAGGGTAGCAGCATAATCGAGGGCGAAGTGCACGCTAGCAATTCCCTATTTCCCCCTTTAACATCAGGCAAATCGTATAGAAGAGTGAATGCGCACACCTCCAGATTCAGGGACAGCGTCTTCCCATCTGTTATTAGGCACCTGAATCATCCTATCACAATCAGAAAGCAGTCCTAAACTACTATCTCTCGCATTGGTGACCTTCGGTATATCTTTCATCGGACATTATTGAGTTGACCTTGCACTAAAAGTTATTCCCTTATAGAGTCCAAGATTCATACAGTGATACAGTGTGGAAACAGGCCCTTCGGCCAAACTTGCCCACCCGGCCAATATGTCCCAGCTACACAAGTCCCACCTACTTGCGTTTGGTCCATATCCCTTCTCGATTTCCCTAATCTTGGCAAGAGCAAGACCCACACATACCATAATGTGCAGACCCACACATACACACAGACAGACAGCACCCGAGGTCAAGGTGAAACCCAGGTATCTGGTGCGATGAGGCAGAGGCCTCTATCAACTGCGCCACTGTGCTGCCAACCCCTCTTCTTGGGAACAGAGATGATAGATACCCATTTGAATCAAATGGGAACCTCAGACTGCAGATGCGATAGGTTGCTGATGACCCTGAATACACCAGCCAGTTGATGAGCCTGAATACACAGCCAGATTTAGCACTCGGGCATGGAACACTGTCTGGGACGGAATCTTTGCGTGTATTCACCCTCTTGAAGCTTGCTCTGACGTCGGTGTCAGACACCGATATCACTCTGTCAGTGGAAGTGGGGCCTGATGGAGTCATAGAGTCAACCAGCATAGAAACCGGCCCATCGGTTAGACTTGCCCACACCGACCAACATGCCCCATCTACACTAGTTCCACCTGCCTACTTTTGGCCCATATCCCTCGAAACCTGTCCCTTTCCATGTATCTGTTTTAATGTTTCTGAAACGTTGCAAGAGCACCTGCCTCAACTACCTCCCTCACCACCATATGATGTGAGAAACGTTACCCC